>VYZQ01026209.1:0-10000 GCA_013400655.1 Mystacornis crossleyi | reverse complement strand
GAGAAAGCTTGCAATGACAAATAAAAGAGGAAGATGAGCTCGCATGTTTCATTTACATGTAAAATATTCTGACAATAGTTGTTTCCCCAAGAACAAAGAGCTGGTTTTTCTAGGGTGACTGGTTTATGATGGCTGCAAGAAAAAAAAAAAAAAAAAGGATGTTTTTTTTGGCACCGGAACAGAAGCATGCTTATCTGAATTGAGCCCTGGGGCTTGCCATATATTTGGAATAAAACTTAAGTCTTATTTAAGAAACCAACAAATATGGAAGCACGAACCATAGTGTACTAAGACTGAAAATCAACCTCTCTCTGGACAGAGTCTTGAAAAGGACTTTAGGAAAAGATAATTTTGTTCTCAAGCACCTGATCTTTTGTAGTTGCTCTCTGAAGTTTATTATAGGGTACAGGAAGGGAGAAGTGTTGCAGGTGTTGCATAGTGTGTGGTGTACGTAGGAAACTGTGGTTTTATAGGGGATTCTTCTAACCTTTACATCTTGGATGACCCAGGTGGTGTCTTCCAGCCCTAGGTTACTGCTTCCAGTCCTGCCAAGTAATCTGTTTCTGTAGACCTGAGTTTCTCACTCAGGTCCAAAAAGCTGTGCAGAAAAGGTGCACAGCTCTCTCTGTACTTCCCTTTTCCCTGAGGAGGCAGGAGGCTTTTGCCTTCAGAGTTGTCAGTCCAGAAGCTTTCACCAGCACAAAAACTGTGGTAAGAAATCTCCCCAAATGTAAAATTTTACATAAGAGTTTGAGTTTTAATAACCCTTAACACTTCACCCAGACCTCTAGAGTTCTGCTTTATGTTAGTTTTTCTTTGGAGTAAACAGTAGTAGTAACACCTGAATTATATATGTATAGTGGCTTGATGACAGAAAGCACATCTCACCATCTTTGCTCCCATTTCCTCCATCCTAGCCATGAATGTGAAAGCTGTACGTGTCTCTAAAAGTGGGGTGATGTTGTTGAACTGTTTTCCTAAGTGCAGAATCCATTAATCTGTTGGCACTTATCAAAAAAAAATACCATAACTCAGCTTCTAATTGACCTTTCATACTCCAACATCCATCAAGTAACATGATACTGTTTAGCACGGCTTTGCAAGGACAGCGTGGAGAAAAAAAACACCTTGTAAGGGGGAATTGGGCTGGGGTGTATGTGACCTCTTAATAATTGTCCCTTGATGGCACTCTTGGATGCTGTTGGTGATCAAACTACGCTATGATCCCATCAGCCAAAAATTCCTTTTTGTTTCTGAAATCTCTCCCGGCCAATTTAATCTCTCAGTTGATGTTTCCCCATCTTGTGTCCTTTAGGTATTGTGCAGAGCTCAGTGTCTTGCACATGAACAGTGGCGGGTTTTATTGAAGTACGTGCAGGTATGAACCGGCAGCTAATGTCTCTCGTATAATATTACTCCTGAAAGAACAACTCCACAAAGAATACAGTCTAGAATTACAGGGCAAGAGCAAGTCAACAGTTAATTGGCTGTGCTGTAATTACTTCTAGATGCATAATGTGCAATACTTATAGGACTTGTAGAAGTGGCATACAAATTTCACAGTGGTCTCTTGGTACTTTATCATGTGTGGAGGATTTTGGTAGTCTCTGTAGGTCCTGGGATTAATGGTACTGTTATAATTTATTCCTGCTCTGCTATTTTAAATAGTGAGGGCTTTTTTTTTTTCCCCCCCTCTTAAAAAAGAATTAGGTCTGTCTTTAATTGTCTCAAAGGCTAGAGTGAAAAATAGGACAGATGCTGTTCAAAGGCTCTGTCATTCTTTTCTAGGATGGAAGTAATTCTACTTGCTTTTTGTTTGCTTAGAGTGGCTCGCACTTCTGGCGGTGTGTGGCAACCGCGTGTCGTGTGCCGTGGTACCACAGCCCAGTGGGCTGCAGACCTAGCAAAGGTCCAGATGAATATGGACAGTGAGACAGATGTACTTTTTGAATATCTGGAACCTGGTTTTCCCCATCTTTAACCCCAGGGTTCATAAGATATAATTTCACTGAGCATATGGAATTACTATTTTAGTCATATTGGGCAAAGATCTGAAATGGCCAAGAGCTTTGTGTGTGGGAATATGGATGAGATCTTTAGAAACAAGGCCAGGCAACAGTAAATTCTTGACCTGGCTCTGTCTCATGGTTTCAACAGTCCCCAGAGCTGTGGCTCTTTGGATGACATCCAAGCCTCTGAAGTCAACCATAATCTTTCCCACTGCAGCCGTGAAGAGGCTCTGCAATATGGTGGCACAACAAGCACGTTTTAGGGCTGCTGAAATCACACTTGAGAAGCCAGCTCGGAGGGACTTGTGTGCACGTGAGGTTTCTCTGTGCTTGGTTCACTCAACTCAAGTGATGTGGATACAAAGCTTGACTTTAACGTCTGTAAGATGGACTTTGGAATCCCTAAAATGCCATTTGTATTTTACCTTATTAAATATGGAAATCATGTCAAAGGTAAATGTCAAGGGGCTATAAAATTACCCTTCTTATCTCCTGTACATTTATCAGTTGATAAATGGAAAGAAGCTGCTGCCAAAATAACTGTGAATGAATAATTTATAAATGACTGATGTATCGTGTATGTTGTTTCAGGCAGAAAACAGTAGGACATCAATAATCAAAAGAAGTTGGATTAATTTAGCAGTATTTTGCTGTTAATATTTTTATCTAAATGCTGCAGTATGGACCTTCGTCATGAGATCCTTCTCTTTGTCGCGAAGGACTGATTCACAGATCACTGAAATCAATAGGAGTCAGCTGTTTACTTCAGCAGGCTGTGAATCAAATTTATAATATGCATATGTTGCTTTTTTCCCCCCTGCTTTTACAGTGCTCTGAATTTGAATTTCTTTAACACTGTCTGTCTTAGCATGGAATTTGATTCACATGTTTCTTCCCTACCCACTTTCCTGTGGGCTGAATGTCCTAGGCAAGAAATTTGGAGAACTTTATGGAGCAAGGATGGGGGAAAAGTGACTGCCAAAAAAATTGCGTATCTTCTCTTATTTTTCAGTTCCTTTGTTTTTATTCACCCAGGGAAAACTGATTTCTTGAATCTTGGATTCCTATGCAAGGTAGACTTTTTTTTCCAGCATGTATTTTTCTCATACTCTCCCCCAAACAGAGAACATTTAGGAGATTTTCAGCACTGGCTGTTGTAAATAAGGTTAAAGACTGAAGAGGTGAACTAGATTCTCTCTTTCTGTTCTTTTCCATGTGATTTAAATATGGCCCATTTTGCCCATCACATGACAGAGCTGCCAGAGCTTGCCTCAAGCTAGTTTATGGCTTTAACTAAAGGTCATCTTAGGGGGGAAAAAAAATCCCATAGAGCAGGGGGAGGAGAAAAATGTATTTTAAAAAAATACATTGGAATGGATTTTAAGTATTTGTTCTGAAGAATACAAAGGAAAAAGAGAAGCTGCCATTATATCGCAATGAGTCAGGAGAAAAAGAATAAAACCACCACCACCACCACCAATAATAATAAACTCTCTTCCTCTGTTCAGAACAGTGGCTCATGACAGAAGGGCGTGCAAAGCAACTGCCTGGATTTCGGTCTACGGCTTCCTCTACCTGACCTAGATATCTGGCTAGCAGTTCACCGCTGCAGAAAATGCCCTAGTGCAAAACTCCTACCCCACTGGCTGCTAATAAGAGCAGTTCTCACATCCTTAGCTCTGCATCCATCCTCACCATGTAATTGGTCTGGCTTTCCCAGCTAGCTGCCTCTCCTCTTGTAGGCCCACACTGGGAGGAGAAATCCCAGACCTCCTGAAGGCTGAGGGGCTCCAAAACTGTGCTATGTTATCAACAGCTACATGGTTAGCTAACTGCTGTGACTAAATGGAGATTGGGAAGCACTGCAGGCAAGGGATGAGAAGTGATGCCCTCCCATAGCACAGTGCTGATATGCAGAATTGGCCAAAACAACAAAACTTCACAGACAGTGCAGCAGAAGGCATTGGCTCTCTTGTTTGGGCATTTTATTACCTGGAGCTAAATGTGCAGAGAAGGGAGATAATGAAGTACTTGACTAATTCAGTGTGATCCAGCTGGCTAAGCCAGAGGGGCTGTAGAGCAGGAAAAGCTACAGAACTCACTGCTAGCCATTTTCCCTTGATACCTGTGAAGCCAAAACAAAGAAGTGCAGGGATCAAAAAGCAGAGCAATATCAATATCAGGAAAGGGGAGGGGGATAACAAAAAGGGAGGAGAAACCTCTAAGATTACCCCCCCATCCTTTCTCCCTTCTGCTCTTTATTTAGTAGTGGGTGGGGGGAGGGGAAGGTTTTTTTCATTTGCCTCATGCTAACTTCCAATCTATTTGAGAAATTCACCAAATACCTAAACGTTTAGTACCCTGTGTGTCACAATACTCAACGCCAGCCTAATTTTTAAAATTTTATCTACCGTTTGTGCTTGAGGGAAAAAATAGAAAGGTTTTGTAATGCAGGCACGTTCAGTGGTAGTGTGTTCAAAACCCCATATTCCTCCCCTTTTCCACGGCCTAAAAGGCTAGATAAACTATACGATTCTTATCCAGAGGGAAATTAGAAAATGTAAAGTGTGTAAATCCCTCTCCCCGGCTCCTAGGCATTGGTGAGGTTTGCTGCTGCATGTGGGTTTTTTTCCTCCGACAACCCAGCTATTTCAGTACACAAGACACATTGCTCCCTCTGTCTCTTCCCCTGTCCTGACTGCTCCCCACTATCTTCCTAAGGAGTGCAGTGCAATTCCAGCTGCCCTAACAAGCTGTTGCCCAAAGTAGAGTGAAGTGCTTGTAAAAAGCTGGTAGTAAGCGAAAGGCAGTTACCATACTTTATTAAATATAGAAAGCCAAACTTCGTACCTGGTGTAATGTTGATGTGATGCCATGAAAGGAAATGGAGGAATACCCAGCTCCACCAGGGCTGGATTTAGCCCGTGGTGCTCTCATCATGGCTGCCAAGGAGTGAATCACTGCTGACCAGTCTGCCTGCCAGCCGCTGTTCATGTCTTTTTTTTTTGTAAATTTTTTTTATTTGAAGACAGGCAGACACTATGCATCATTCAGAGATGAGCATCACAAACACGCTTTGCAGGGAAGGCAACCACAGCAGATGCCAATGCTCTTCTAGTGCCAATTACTGTGATGGTTTAATCGTAAAAGCAGATTCATTAAAATAGGATCAGAGCCAAGGCATTTGTGATTTGGAAGCTTGTGCTAACTTTTGATAGTTATCATCAGGGGCAGCTGATGTGACATCACCCTGTAACTCTGACTCATATTTTTAATGGACCACATGCCTTTGCATGATAATTTTGCTGCTAGAGTTAGCTTGGCATTAGCTCAAGAGACAGAAACACCAGCAACCAGATCTGAAGATGTGTTGAGGGTTTGCAGTTGTCATGGAAATTGGGGGTAGCGGCTGGTGCTTGCCTCCTCTCTAAAATGGAAGTCCATATTTGCTCTCTTCAGCCCAGAAGCTAACAAAAAGGGCTAGAGCTGGCTACTCTGTGACAATGTGGATTTGAAGACACAGGAAGCTCCTTTTAGGGTTACATAGGACTTTTTTCAGAAATATTTTTTGTGAAGAAAATACTTCCGGCATTGGAAAAATACACCTTTCCTGTACTGGCCCAGTTTTTTTCCATATGGTGGTGGTGTGACCATAATATGTCTGGAGAACATCTTACAAAGGGCACTCTTGGGTGTTAGCAGTGAGTGCACAAAGGTGAAGTGCTGGCTTGTGCTAAGCCTCTGTTGTTGTGGTACAGCTGGGATTTCACTGATGTACTGGACCCCTTTTGAATGGGAGCAGCCTGTGCTCTCCATGAGGGAACGTGCGGGTTACAAGATGGTGGTGATTGTAACCGAGCAATTCCATGTGACGTGGATTAGCAAGTGCTCATAAATAACTCATGAGTTCAGAAAGTCATTACAACCTGACCTGGCCACCTCCAGTATCAATACATCTATCAATAACAGTGATGAAAATTATTAAGACAAAGCCTCTTAAGGCACTACTGGATTTAGCAGTGTGGGGTGAACAGGAATGTACTTGTCCCTGGAGAAACAATAACCTAGAGCTATGCTGTGTTTAAGGGAAAAAAAAAAATCTTTTTTTTGTACTGCAGTGAGGAACTGGGTGTGATGCTGGCTGAAGGATATACACATGTGCATATACATGCCTTGCAGTTTCTCTCTGCTGGTGTTGGTGTTGTTGTGTGCTGTGTTGCTGTAGCTGTCAAACTATAGTCTCTCGAAGATGGCATATTTCAGAGTAGTGCTCTACTGGGACAGAGCGGCAAACAAACCATCTTCCTCATCTTTCCTTCTCTTAGAATGCTTGGCTTTTCAGCCTTCACATTATTATGTCTAGAAACATGGTTGGAAATTACTGCCATATTTTAAACCATACCTCTGATAATGTAAGCCTTTGGTGAAGTGTTTAAATAGGAAGTGGTTCGGCAGCATCATGCAACCTGCCATCAAGATGGTGCCTGGCTTGGAGGTGCCAGGTTCAGGAAAGAACCTATGTAGCTGCTAAACTTGTGGGAATGTTCAAGAAAAAAATTATGTGTGTGCTGTAAACCTCAGTGTGGTACTTGGAGTCATTTAGACAACTTAAGCCCCAAATTAAGTTATGGCTTAAATCTTCTTTTGCAAACAGTAGAGGCACATAGATTTTCTTGAGCGCATTAAGCATCCCATCTCTGCCTAGTGGGATGATTTTATACTAAGGTAATGATGTAAGCTTGAGACCAGCTTTTACCAGCTTTTATTAAGGCTTTCCTTTTTTTTTTTTCTTTGTTTCCAAAAGTAGTTTTGGCATAGGTTGTTGTAGTACAAATCACAAAGTCAAGGCTGGTGAATGGTCTAGGGATTAAATCATATGAGGAGCAGCTGAGGGAGCAGGGTGTTTAACCTGGAGAAAAGGAGGCTGGGAGAGGCCTTATTGCTCTCTACAACTGCCTGAACGGAGGGTGTAGCCAGGTGGGGGTCAAGATCTCCTCCCAGGTAACCAGTGCAAGGATGAGAGGACATAGACTCAAGCTGCAGCAGGCAAGGTTCAGGTTGGAGGTCAGGAAGAGCTTTTGCCCTGAAAAGGTGGTTAAGCTTTGGAATGGGCTGGTCATTTAGCTGGTGGGGTCACCAGCCCTGGAAGTGTTCAAGAAATGACTGGATGTCACACTTAGTGCTATGGTTTAGTTGGCATGTTGGTGATCAGTCAAAGGTTGGACTTGATGATCTTGGAGGTCCTTTCCAACCTTAATGATTCTGTGATTTTAATAAGGATTAAAAGTCAGAACACAGTGGCTGAAATTGGTTGACATTCACGGAGTAGAGTTAAAAAAGGGAGGGGCTCTGTTGCCAAACTCTCATCTGAACACAGCTTTCTTTACTGTACCTTGGAAGTTGGAAGCACAGTGGGTCCCAGCATAAACAGCTTTCTGGAATGTCTGTTTCAGAGCTGTGGCTCCCAGCTCCCTCTAAACATTGTGCATCTGCTTCAGTGTTGCAGGAAAATGCACTAGGCTACTGCCAGAATGGAAATCTATTGAGGATGATGCCATGTTTGTTATAAGGAAACAAGCCTGGCTCCCGTTAGCCTTGCTTGCTCTTCTAAGTGAGAATTTTTTTCCCCTTGGACAGTGTGAACCAGCACCACGTTTTTGCTTGGCACCCAGGAAGGCAGTGGGGACACCAGAAGGGACCTGCTGGCCACAGTGGCCATGTGTGCCTGGGTCACTTGAGGACTCGCAGGGGTCAGGCAGACATCAGTCGGGTAAAATCTGTATGCCCTGCCTGCCTTTGTGCCTCTAAATGTTACACTCATGTTTAAATAACTCACAGGTCAGTTGTTTTTCTATTTTGAGCGCATGGCAAACCAGGCGGAGGCAGCTTGTAAAACGAGTGACTAATTTCCAGGGTTTTTTTTTTCTTTCTACTCCCTCTGCAGCCTCTCTCCCTGAAGGTGGTCATGGAGCAGCCTTACCCCAGTGAGAGGAGACCAGCAAGCTGGGAAAACAGAAAATCATCCTTTCTGCCTGTGAAGACTTGGTGGAAGTTATATTTCTTCATGGGTTGTGTTCTGGGGTTCTGGGATGTGGGGGGATATTTTCCCCAGTACCCACAAGCTGGTGGAAGCCTTCTGCATCTTCTGGCCAGGGAAGATTTCTGGAAGGCAGGCTGGCACCGTGGGTCCCAGTGAGGTGTCTCCCATGGCTCCCAGTAAGGAGAGGGACAGATTAGGGAGGCAGGGAGGGCAGTCAGCATGGTGCATGCAGGATCTTTGCTCAGTTTGCTGCTTGTGCCATTGCTGCAGCTGCTGCCTGCAAAGTTTTTTTACTGGTGGTGGCAGAGTGCCTGAGGGGCAGTGGGACACCCCTGCTTTGGCAGAGGGCTCCAGCTGTAGCTGCAGCTCTGCAGGAGAAGGGAAAAGGAAGGGGGAGCAGAGGGAGAGAGCACCAGGGCCATTTCCTAGGATCACACGCACTGGTTTAGACCTTTCCTCCCTTCACTGTAACCTCTGTCTTCCAGCCATGGCTGCCTGCTTGCATTAATTACACCTCGCTCCCTAGATGCATTCATTTCAAGCTACTTTTAGGGTTTAGTGTGCAGAAACCAACTGACCAAGGTTGAGGGCAATTAACAAACAGGTTATTTTAAATTAACAGCTTCTTTTAACCAGCTATCCAGAACTGCTTTGTTTTTCTACAGCAAAATTAGCAAGGCAATGCACCTCAGTGAAAAGATGGATTGGGATTTCTTTTGTTATTGTACTGCCTTTTGCTTTTTTCCTTTTTTATTCTCTTTTAAACTCATGCCAATTCAATACTAAGCACTTCCAGCTTGGATTTAAAAGGAGTGTTGAAATATACTGATTGCCTAAATGAATTGTAAATGGCATATGATGTTGAGAAAGAGCAGTCCTTTTACTTCCATTGGCTATCTTGCGCTACATCAAGATGGGTTTGCTTTTGAATGGCATATTGAGATGCCAGTGCTTTCTTCAGGCATTGATTTTTATTTTTTTCTGTCTTGCCTTCCCTCTTCACACAGATGCTTTTTGCATGGTTGCTTACTAACTTCACTGTTTCATGAGGCACTGGATTTGCAGAGGAGCAGGCTCAGCCCAAGCCCTGAGCTCAGCCAGGAGCCATGAGGACAGTGCAAAGCAAAGCCCAGGCTCATGGGCTGATTCCTGCAGGAGCTTGTTTGCTTGGCCGGGGTGCTCTAAAGATTTTTAATGCTTTCTGATCAGCAGAGAGCGTGAAGTGATCGAGCTGTTCCCAGAAATCGGGAAAGCAGAAAATGCTGTTAAGTCTTTTAATACTGCCAGAAATCGTCTCTTTTCTGTGGGTTTTACTGTTAGGACTATCCTACCTCTAAGGATGTTATAAGGAGGAACTTGCACCAGTCATCTTGAGGCACTCATTCAAAATACACTGGCCTTGGTTGTCCACCTCAACTCAATAATGTGCCTTCTGATGCAGCTTCAAGCCTTTAAACCCTGTGATCTTGGAGGTCCTTTCGGCCATGTCAGATTGAATTTTGGCCTTAGGGTAATACACGGTCATCTGGACTGATTGATCTCAGCCGTGAGAAATATTGCCCAAGCGTTTAGCCCAGGCCCACTCCTTAATTTCTCTTCCCCAAGTTTTACTAATGTTCCCTATTGCAATACTAAGTAAGTTTTGCATCTTCTTTGCCTCATCTTCTTTCCAGTCTTTCACGTTGTTGTGCTTTTCTTAGTTATTGTGTGAACCAGAAACAATTCCCAGGGTGTAGCTGGACATTTACACAGGACAGCAGTTGTGGAAATAATTGCCCCATCAGTGTTAACACCCTTCCAAGTTAGACTCGGTAATTCTCAAAGTAAGTTTTGACTGCTTTTGGTGCAGAAGTGAGCAGGTTTGCCTAGCCTATCCTCAGCAATAATTTTTTGTCAAACTTCTTAGATTGTTCTAACTCCTTTGTAAGAGAATTCTGGTTTGGTTTTCTTT
>VYZQ01026208.1:182715-212267 GCA_013400655.1 Mystacornis crossleyi | reverse complement strand
CTGACTGTTGTATAGATGTGGTAACATCTCTTATCTGGCTTGTTCCTGTAGCACAACGAACCACAGCAGCCTTGGCATTACAAGATTTTATCTCAGATCTCTTCCACAGGCCTCAGACCTTACAGGGAACCAGTGACTCATTCATTCCAGAGGTCTTTTTACTTCTTTTTCCTAATACTTTATATTACACACTTTCAAGTACATAGCTCAAATGACTTGTATTTATATCGCTGAAAACAAATGATCAAATATCATGCCTCTTTTACTAAATATAGAGAAGTACCTGCAATAGCCTCCCGAAGTACACTTTTGAATGCCTTTTATCATCTCCTGATGGGTAATAGAGAACTCACTCCCTGGGTAGAGAAGGGTAGCCATAACGGCAGCCTTGGAATGCGTGTGGATCACTGCACCTGCCCCTAAGAGCAGAAAAAGAAAAAAAAAAGGTTTAGAAATAATCTTAAAACGTGTCTATTAAGAAAATTTAATACATATTCTTGATTAATTTCCTTTGATTAGTCATCTTAACAAATGATCTGTGGTATGAGAGGAAAAAATATACAGCAACCTAAATGAAAGTATGAGGTAATTACTCACCTGTAAGGGATAATTATGGATTGTCTTAGGACACTTGTGTTAACTTTAAGTTAGTGACAACTTCCAGAAGAGACACTACTTGTACAAATTCAAGCAGAAACACTACTTGTACATTTCTTTACATACTGCAATGACTGAAGACTCTTAATTTTATCAGAGTTCTGAGGTTATAAACAATTCCCAAACTTATTTGTGAAATGAAAGTTTAAAGCCTTTTACTTTATGTGTTCTTCAATTATCTGCTGATTCTCTGAAAAAACATTCATCATTATCTTATGGTGTCATAATGGAAAGACAGGTAGACAATAATTATAATCTACTCATAAAAATGCAATGTTGCTTTTCCTTGACTACACATTTAAGCTGCTTGTGCAGGAAGATCAGAAGAGGCTCCCTAAATCCCCTCTAAAATAATAGATATAAATTTTACACAACATCAAAACCTCTCTATTACTGTCCACCTGCAAAAGAAAAGTTTCATACTGTTCTCACCTATTCATAATTTACAACTGTTAATCTCAGCCAATGGATGCAAAAGGATTTAAACCATAATAGCTGAACGGGCAAAACTACTGATATAAAGCTGCTGTAAATCCCGGGCTTCCCCTGCAACCTACCAATATTCTGCACAAAAAATCAGTGCTCAAAAGATGATCCCAGGCATAGCTACAACAGAAGATTAAATTGCAAGTGACACTGACAGGATGTTACTATGGATTATATCCCACTGTATATATACCTCTGAAAATCAATTTATTTTGTAGTTTCATGTTTATTTCACTGTAACTTCTCTGTATAAAGAATATGATACTGCATACCAATTTTGTGGATGTACACATACAGTGTTTCAGTCACTACTGAACTACCGACATTGCTACGTACCTCTCATAGTGTAGGCATTCATAAAAAGAGGTGTGCACTGGCTTTTCTTTAGTTTCTTGTGCAGTGGAGGACCACTGATGTCCTGCTCATTCATGTCACAAACAAACATATCTTCTGGCTGTAAGAAAGAAGAAATTATTTTGACTGTGACAACTCAAATAGTTTTGTTTTCCCTCTAGGGAAACAAATATATACAAACCATGTATTTAATACAGAATGTGATTTTAACTTTATAAAAGTACTGTAATGCACCCCATTTATTCCAGCTTCTAATATTACTTACTGACATTGCATAATGGAAATTAATATTAGGTACTCTTTTTACTCAGACTGATGCCATGCAGGTATTTGTAAAACTACAATTTTCTCAGAAAGGAGATAGTCTGTAGCTTAGTAATAACAACAGATCAAAAGGAAAAGTAGTAACTGATTCAAAACAAGAAACGTAAATGTACTTTTCCTTCCCTACTTAAAAGCACCAACAAAGGACACTTAACTTAAGGTTAAACTTAAAAATAATACATTTAACTTGTAGAACTATTTCTTTTTTAAACCTTGCTTTTAGTAGCTTTCCATGAATGTTACTTTTGCATCAATTAGCTACTCGTAATAGTATAAAGAATTCTTCAGGGTAGTAATAAAATTTTAATATTATTTTAAAAATCAGCAGAAAATACAATTGCAAGAGATTTTCTCACTTGCTGTGCTTAATCCTCTGCAACTGCGAGCACAGATCAGATCATGGTTATCTAACATACCTTTCTCTGCCTTACTTCTTCACATCCCCAGCAAACACTGCTGTGAGACCCCAAGTTTCTATCAGTGAAGAAATTCCTTTCACTCCTCACTGTATTTATCCTCAGATTTATGAGATGACAAATACTTTCCATGTATTACTCTGTTCTGGGGGAGTACCTGCTGTCATAAAACAGTTATCATTTACCATTCTCCCCTCCGCTTACCTTTTGAGATCTTTTGGAAAGCAGACAGATAAAAAAGGTCACCTTTTCATGGGGAGAGCCCAACTATTTACTGAGAATATCAAGACAAATATTTGCAATCACTCAAACAAAAATAAACAGCGATGAGGTGTTAAAGCCTATGTACGTGTGTACCTCAGTAACTTGAAACTGTAGCCAGACAGGTATAGCCAACCAAGCTTGACAAAGTATAACGCTCCACTCTCACACTGCTTTGTGTCAATTTAAAGCAAAGATATCATCAAGACTAATCTACACTGGCCACTGAAACACATACTGGCTTGCTATGGTAGTGGAGTACTGGGAGAAATCATCAGTTTCAGTCATGTAGTCAACAGTATAACAAGTTTGTAAGGAAAAATGGAACTCTTAAACAAAGGCACTTTCATCCATCTCAAGATGAGCTCTGAGGTAAAAGTACAGCTTAAAATACCTGTATTCTTTCCTTCTGGACTCCTGAAGGAGCGATGTAGATTTCATCCCTAGGAAAAGACACAGATGGGAAAAGTCAGTAAACACAGTTGAGCAGTGACTGTTCAACTGCACAGGCATTAGAGCTCTTGAACCACTGAAAAGGAAATAGCAAATCTAGACCCTCACAATTTAAAAATTTTCTTGCTCTTTCCATACATTGACAGGTAGATAGTTTTCAAAATAGAACAAAATTGTACAAGGGCAAATAAAATCTCTAACTTGCAGGGGTATAAACCCCTGCTTTCAACTTGATAGATATCTGAAAAACACGGAAGAAGTGCAGCCTCATTTTTCCAAGAAAGAAAAAGAGCCTCTCCCTGAAATAACTCAAACTCAAATTCCTACAATTCAGAATAACGATTAAATGAGAAACTGCAAGCAGATACTGATCTGTGACAAGGCAGGTGACAAAACCAATACTTAAAAATCCATACACTATCTATAAACAGTAATAATTATCTGTAACATTCAACAATGTAAATAGTTTGTTTTTTAACTGCGCAGGTTAGGTTTCTAGTGCAGTTACAGATTTATTTGGGTTGATAAAGAGACAGCACTGATTCAGTGCAATTAAATGACATTTAAGTAGAAGCGCATCACTTCTTGCAACGACTACATGAACAAAAACTGTAAAAATTGACTGAGACAAAAACGATTTTAAGATGGTATCTGCATTATTTTCATTATTAGCACAAAACCCCCAACTATATTCCCTCTCTCAACTGCAATCACTATTCAGCTTCAGCAGTCACATACTAAATTCAGGAGCACAGAGACATCTAGTGAATAATTAGTCAAGTTACAGATACATTTCCTATGGACCATGGGATGTTTGTATTTCTGGACAAGAGAGCTGGGGAAGGGTCTGGAGCACAAGTCTTGTGAGGAATGTCAGAAGGAGCTGGGGGTGTTCAGCCTGGAGAAAAGAAGGCTCAGAGAAACATTATTGTTCTCTACAGTGCCTGGCAGGAGAGGGTAGCAAGGTGAGGTCGGTCTCTTCTCACAGGTAACCAGCCACAGCACAAGAGGAAATTACTTCAATTTGCATCACAGGAGGTTTAAATAGATTATTAGGAAGAATTTCTTCACTGAAAGGGTTATCAAGCATTGGAATGGATGCCCAGGAAAGCAGCTGGCTCACACTTCATCTCTGGAAGTATTTAAAAGACATTTAGGCATGGTGCTTAGGAATGTGGTTTAGTGGGGAACTTGGCAGTGGTAGGTTTAGGGATGGACACTTGAGGATCCTAAGGATCTTTCCCAACCTAAACAATTCTGTGATTTTAATTCTTCCAAAAATAAAACTCTTAAGGTGATGTACTATTCATAGTGGTAAAATATCTGTGAAGCACATAAAAATGTGGCTTTAGCATATTTGTATTTTTTACCATTCATGAATTAACACTGCCGGCATTGCATTAATTTAGTCTTAATTCATTTGCATGAGCAAGATGAGAAATCAAGTGGTAATTCAGTTACTTGTGGCAAGACACACAATTTTTCTTAAACCAGAATTTTTCCTTTTTAGAACTTAACCAGAAAGGGAAAATCTGATGACAAAATAACATCTTCAAATACAAGATACCTCACAAAGCATTCTACATCCATTTTTAATAAGCTATCCCACATCCAAATTGGCTTTTTTTTTCCCTGATAGCTGATATGAAATGCACAGTGAGAATAATGATCAAGATTAGCTGATAAAAACATTTGTATATTTGAATGAAATTTCAATTGGTCTTTTACATTTTCCTATGTAACAATTCTAAGTACACAAGTCACAGAACTACTTAGGAAAACTGTATTACTTTATTAGTGCATTCTCTGGTAATGCCACAACCAACAGGAGTTGTACAGGAATGACAAAGAAAATAGACTACATTTAGCTACTGATGACAAATTAGTGCTAGAAAGATCTTCCCATACACAACTTCAAAACCAGGAATTTACCCTCTTTTCATTCATCTCATTATTAGTACTGTTGTTGCTTCGCTTGCAATATCAAGCAGAGAGGTGAAACGACCTGCACAAAGTCCAAACAGCACAAGTATGAGCATTTAGGCTCTTTTATTCATATATATATATAGAATATATATTTGAATAGCAATGGCTGTTTGTGCCTGCAATGGCCTGTTTTGTGTCTGCAGGTGTATACCAGAACAATGAGAGGTCAGATACTTTCAAGTTCGTGTCACAGTCTTGTGCCCAGGGACAGAACTGCAGGCACTGTGTAAGGCTTTTTGCAGAATGAGAATTTCTCTTTTTTTCAGTGGCCACTGAGAGGAGCTCTGTTTCCACTAAAAGGATTGGGGATTATGAATAGGTGGGAGACAAGCAAATTAAACACAAAGTGGTGTTTCTTCGTAGGAGATACAGACCAAAAATTGTTGCTGTCACCTGTCCTGCTTTAATTATATGCGAAGTATTTGTCTCCTTAGAAATGCTCTCAGTAGAATAGTAACTTCCTTCTTAGAGGAAATATCTGGCCTGCAGAATGTCCAGGGTGAGACTGATCTTATTTAACCACAGGCATTTGAAAGCCACATGCCTGATGTAACCCACTCTGAATCCCACACTCAAAAGGGGAATGCATTGTTCTTTAAAGATAATTCATGTACCTTAAACAAAAGCAGGAAAAGGACAGGATAAGATCACTCTCTGAGGTTGTCTCTCTCCATTGAAGGGTGTGCAATGATTAATTCAGATTATTCACCTCCCTTCTATGTGGTTAAATTTGGCACACTGTTGATTTCCCCCTCTAACTTCTTGCTCACTCTTGACTTGCCAACATTTCTCAGGGAACTGAAATGCCCTCCTCAGCTACTAAACACAGCCAGCCTCCCTCTGTAACCACCACACTATTTCTCTTTCATCATTACTTACCCATGTTTCAAGCTGATTCCTCCACCAGTTCCCGTTACCCAGCCTAAACCATAAAACAGTCTACAAAGCTCTGGGATAAGATTCCTTGGATGTAACCCATCCTAAAAAGAAATTAAAGAAATAAATAGATGAAAAACCATCAGAAACACCTCAAACCTAAGAATTTAAGTTCTCAAACTGAGTTTAAAGGATTAGTACTTTCATGCTGCAGCAAAAAGGTCTAATTTATGCTAATGAACTTCAATTACAAAAAACCTGCATGTTTACACAACGCCCTTTATGCTCTGCCAGGGACATTCACACCTTGAAACAAACAAACAAAACCCCCAAACACGGTGCATGTCTGACTATCCTTCACAGGAAAAGTCTCATCTAAAATTTATTTGAGTGCAGTGGCCCATAGACATTACACCAGCAGGATTATGTTATGGACTACTGCACCAAAAAAAAAGGAAAATAAATGCATCTAACATTATCCATTTTTTAAAAGCTCAACTAATAGTTTTACTTATTAAATGAGGGTTTTTGTAGGTTTATTTTGCTTGATTTACAAATTTCAGTAGAACAGACTTTATTAGACAATAGCACTGAAAAATACCACAGAAAATATACGCAAATTATTTCATGAACTTTATATTCCCACATTTTTACAACATGAGGTTACTTTACATGCAGTTTAGCCAGAAGGCAAATTGCATTATTTTAGTATTTCTTTAGAAGGAAAAAAACATTTTATTTTTTCCATATTCCATTATTACATTAATATCTGTATCCATATATTAACCAAAGTTATCTCTAGTGTCAGAGGCAAGATTTCCACCTACATTACCACAGTAATACAGCTGCTTTTATGGTGTGCCTTTTTTTAGAATTCTTTTTTTTTTTTTTACTGCAGCAACTAGAAGCTTTAGAAGTTTTTCTAAAATGACAAATGATTAGCTACTCTACTGCTCACCTTGGTTATCAGTAGCCATGGAAAGATATTTCAACAAAAAAATGTTTTCTTTAGCAGCAAGAATCCACACTGGGGGGAGCATTTTGTCAACACCCACAGAACAGAAAGAACCAAACCAAAAGCAGCACACAGCAAAAATGGCAGGCAGGTGGTTATTTGCTGCCAATACTTTTGCTGAAATACTTGGAAAGAAGTGTTTCCAGTTGGTGTTGGACTTGGAGAACAAGGGGTGGGGTGACAGCACGGAACAGGAACACGAGGCACTGGTTCTGAGGCAGGAGGGTGGGAAGGTGAATTACTGGAGATGGCAGCCTGGGGCAAGTTTGACCAGGTTTGGAATCTCCTACTTCAACCTCATCTTTACAACCTCCAGTGATGGTGAGTCACAAGATTTGTTCTCTCTCACCAAAGATCATGGACATGCAGAAGATAGTCTTCCCTTTCATCTCCGTGACAATGTTTTACATATTACGACAACTCAATTTGCTCTTGTTTGCTCGTTTTTTTTGGGGGGGGGTTTGTTTGTTTTGTTTTATGATGAAGTAGATTCTTTCCCTCTTCCCTGACAGGCCACATTATCTAGTCTGCTGTTACCTCTCATCTCCCTGCTGTCAGTTCTTGCTGGTTTAGAAGTTGGGCTGGTCTCTCGACCAGTGTCACATGCACACTGGAGAGGTGTTTTGAGCCTTGTCCAGGCAGTGCTTCCATATGCTCAATGTTTACTTTGTTTGATGAAGCACTGCCAACTCATGTTCTGGTTGGGATGATATATAAAACCCCAATCAAAGACCAATTAAAAAAAAAACAAAACAAAAGAAAACCAAATCACAAAACAAACCTAAAAAACCCCAGTTAACATAAAAAGAGCCGTGAGTCCTGTAGATGCAGCCAGACTGACAGCTGGCAACATTCTTGAAACTGTAGTAGATTTTATAACACGTTTATATAGGATCACAGAATAGTTAGGTCTGGAAGAGACCTTTGGAGATAACCTAGTCCAACCCCCTGCCAAGGCAGGGTCACCTAACGCAGGCGGCCCAGGAAAGCCTCCAGCTGGGTTTGGGATGTTTCCAGAGAGGGAGACTCCACGACTCCCTCGGGCAGCCTACTCCAGTGCTCTGCCAGCCTCAACGTAAAGAAGTTCATCCCCACGTTGAGGTGGAACTTGTGTTTTTGCTTATGGCCATGGCTTCTCGAATGTTGGACACTGAGTACGCCTGGGTCTTGCTGGCTGAATTTCCTCCTGGCCGCCAGGACACACTGCCGGCTCACAGTCAACTTGCCATCCACCAGTACTCCCAGGACCTCCCTACTAACTACCAACTGCGAAGCTACTGGCTAATTACCAAGGTTCAAGAACAGCCTCAGCACCCGCGATTGCGGGGAGCTCTCCGGAGCGGTGGCGGGGCCCCGCCGCCCCCAGGCCCCTCGTTACCTGCGCCGCGTCCCCGCCGGCGGCCGCCATGGCGCGGCCAGCGCGGGGTCCTTGCTCGGGGGCTTCTTTGGGGAGCCTCGCGGGCGCCTGCGGAGCGCTGGGCATCCCCCGGCCGCAGGCAGCGACCGGAGCCGGACCCCGGCGGGCGGGATGGAGAGGCCGATGCCCTCCCCTCGGGCCGGGGGCCGGCATGACTAGAGGAGATGCGGGTGCGCCCCAGAGACGAACGGCCAGGCTGGGCGCAGGTGTCCGTGCGGTTGCATTTTTCCGTGCCTAGGGCTATCGAGGCGGGGAAATCCACGGCCGGGGCTCCGGAAGGGGCAGGCGGGGCACGGGGTCTCGGTGAAGCTGCCCCCCGGCGCTGGGGGCGTGCCGGGTTATTTCTGCTCAGGCAGTCAGTGGGGCAGCCCCGGCGCGGTGGGGGCGGGGAGGGCAAGATGGCGGCGTCCCTGTGGCTGAGCGGCGGCGGGGAGCGGGTGCTGAGGCTGCTGCGGGCCGGGCGCTCGGCGCTGGGCGCGGGGCTCTCCCTCCCCGCCCGGGCAGGATGGAGGCACCTGCACGGCACCTGGGAGCTGCTGGGTGAGTGGCGGGCTGGTGCGATGGCTGCCCGCTGTAGGTGCGTCTGAGAGGACCTGCGGCGGAGAGAAGGTTGAGAGCGGGTCTTTGCCGTGGGTTGACCCTGGCTGGATGTCAGGCACTCGCCAGAGCCCCTCTGTGGCTCCCCTCCGCAGCTGGGCAGGAGAGAGAAAGTGTATCAGAGGATTCATGTGTCGAGATAAGGGCAGGGAGAGATCACTCGTCCATTACTGTCATGGGCAGAGCACACTCGTTTTGGAGATATTAATTGAGTTTATTGCCAATCAAAATCAGAGCAGGATAATGGGAAGGGGGGAAAAAACCCATTAAAAATACCTTTCCTCCACCCGTGCCTACTTCCCAGGCTCTATCTCCTCCGTTCCAGCTGCGCAGGGAGACGGCAGAAACTGAGCAGTGACCCACGGGGAGGTGGGTGAGAGGCTGTGGACGTGGGTTCGTTTGGCAGGGTGTGTCTGCTTTGGTCTCGGGAGGTACTGGAAGTACATCACGATGTGTATGGGCTGATAGAAGTCGGAGGGAGACGTGAGAATTATTAAAGGTCTAGAAAGCAAGATCACTGAAGGAGTTGAAATGTAGAGAAGAAAATAAACAAAGCCTTCAAATATGAAAATATTTTGTTGTGGGTAAGGAAAAAGTTCTCACCATTGAACGCGGGAGTGTGTTTTCTAAGTGTACGTATGGCTAAGCACTGAAAAAGAAAGGATGGGGGTTTTTTTGGTCCATGTTTGACAATTCCACCACATTTCTGTCATCTTACTCTCCAGGTAATGTTTCAAGTAACTAGAGAAGGGCGTGTAATGTATATTTTGTGTAATTCTATTTTTTTTAATGGAAAAATAGAGTTTGAGTTTATTAATTGCATCTCTAGCATCCTTTCCTGGACGGAAGTCAAGGTGTGAGGTTTTGACAACGCCCTTTCAAGATGCATTTTTCAGGAGTTTGTTGTTACACAATTATCAGGCAGATCATCTACCCTTCCATGTTTTCCTCTAAGAGATGTGGGAAGAGTTATGGATCCTGAAATGAAATGTGATCTTTCCCTACTTGATCTGAAAGTTACAACTGGTAAAACATTTAAACAGTGATCAGGTGCATTGTTATGAGATCCTGGTGTGATGCTGAGCATGAAATAGCCGAACTCTTTGGGGTTTAAGGTCACTTATAAAAAAGTGAGCTTTCATTAACCTCATGTAATAAAACTCAGTAGTAGTTCACAGACAGTTTAATCACTGTCATGTAGACCTCAGCATTCCCTTCTTTCCAGCACAGGTTACCTTTGCTGCTTTGCAGTATGGAAATTTTTTCCTTTGTAAAACCTGCTGTGTGTGATACAGAGAAGTCTATCCCTTTCTTGAAATAAATGTTATTTATTTTCAAATTTTATTAGAAAAAAATTTCTTCTTCATATTATAGTGTACTTATATAATTTAATGCAGCATAAGCTACTTCTAAATTGGTTTTATTATTTAACTGATTAAAGAACTTCTGTCTACAGTCCTCCCAGACAGTCTATTGTGTACCTCATGTTGAGAGTACTTAATATATAGCTGGAGTTAAATTTCTAAATTTGGATATGCAAATGACTAAAATCTTTTTTAATTCCTTACAGTAAGCTTTTAAGTGTTAGGTGGATAGATCACACCTTTAACTCGGTCAGGTTTTCTTCATTTAACCCTTCTTCCAGTGTACTTACAGCTTTTCAAGGTGGTATGTATTTTGGTGACACCATTTTAGAGTTTATTGTTGCCTCTAAAATGAAAACAAAGAAGAAAAGTCATAAGTTCTCTGGTAAAATACAGTTCCTTTGGACATAAAACTCTCTCTTGGTTCCTAGTTTGACAATTTAAAGTAAGTCAATTTTATTTTAGCATTAGTTTTATTTCTCTGTTTTCCTGTTTCTGAAAAAGCCACTATTTGAAGTACTGGTTCATGTGGATCTAGTTTTGTAAATGAGTTTTTTTTTCTCTGTATGTTTCTGTCCTTGTCTGTGGTGCTGGTAGAGGAAAAGTTGTTTTGCATAATTAAAACAATTAATTCGGAATGGAATTCCTAATTTGTTGGTCACAGAGAAAGTAGAAAAAAGAAAATAGAAAAAATAGAATGACCTCTTTATGTTAGGGGTGTGTCAGTTTTCCCTTGTTTTTAATGTTTCATAATCTTATCATTGGTGTTAAGTTGCAGTACGTTTTTCAATTCTCTACTGACTACAGAGTGTGTGTAGGAAGGTAGGAAGTATCTCTCTGGTGGGACATAGTAAAGCATTTGTCTTCAGTTCACTGCGGGTTTTTTTGGTTTGAAAATGCTGTAGTTGTTCCACGTCCAAGGAGGTCAAAAAGAGGCAGTCAAAGTGTTATGCTGAGTAAGTACAAAATTCACTCTCACTGGGATTCTTAGATTGTAGCTTATAGGAAATGGTGGAGGTGTACTGGTCTGCTGTTCTCTTAAAGCCCTGCTCTCCAGCGTGTTTGATACGCAGCCTAAATGTGCACTGAATCCCTTCATGGGCAGGGAAGGCAGCAGAAATGTTCCCAGATTCAACTTGATGCTTAAAACGTGTCACCAAGAACAAATTCTCTAGGATACACTAGGCTGTCTTGAAAACAGCAGTCTCTTGTTCATGTGAAGTTTGGGGTTTTTTAAATTCTCCTCCTTTTTTATTCAGATAATTGATATGTACTAACACAGTTACTGATGATAGAAGTAAAAATCAGTGGGTGGTGACTGGGAGTTCAGAAGTTTTGCAGGCTTATGGTTTTAAATTCTAATATGCACATGAGCTCAGTCTTTGGGATTCTGTGCAAATTGCCAGAACTTTTTGCTGACCCACAATTACAAAGCAACAATATTTACTTCTCAAAGTGCTTGTAAGGGCTGCCTCTACAGCGCAACTAACTTACATGAACGCAGTGATTCTTTTTATTATCCCCTTTTTTAATTTAATGAGGGCAAATAATATTTGGTGAAGGTAATTCTTCATTGTAAACTTGCTTTTCTTTGTAGAGGCGCGTTTAAGCCTGGTTTTTGTATGTGTATGGTCATTAACTAAAAAGCAACTAAAATAGCTTTGAAAGCTTTGTTGTATCTGATGTTGTGCTGTATCTTGTGCACAACAAGGCTCTTAATTGCAGCAGCACTGAACTTCTCTGAACGTGGGCCTCTCTCTGCCTAAGCCTTACATGGATGCACAAGGTCCTTCCTACTTTGTATCCAGTTTTATTTATTTATTCATTTCATGGGTACTTGCTGCTGGAGTTCCTCCTCTAACTTGATGAAAGGACAAGAATGGATTATGTGTTTTGTGGCAGTTGCTCATAAGATTGAAGGGAAAATATTGCAGTGGCACAAATTTGTTGCTCACTTTCATATTTATGCCAAAGTATGAAGCATATTCTGGGAAATGGACCAAGTAGCTCTTTATGGAAGAGAAATGTGAACCATCATGTTTAAAAATTAATTTTTTACTTATTAAAAAAGTGGATTATTTTCACTTTTTTTAATGAAGTGTGTCCACTAATTCTCAATAATCCTAGGTATTTGTGGGATATGACTGCAAAATAATGTTTTGATTGTCAAAGTCAGACTTGTCAAGTTAGACTAATCAAACTGAGAACAGTTCTTTGCATCCTGTAATGTATTGTTTTCTACTTGCTGTTATTGATACATATTATTTTTGAATAAATATATATAGCCTAAGACAATTGTTAACTCATACTTTAATTTGTCAATCATACTTCAAATACTACAAAACTTTATTTGGTAAATAAACACAGATAAGCATTCACATACATAACATAGTTCGTTTTTCTGTATATTAGTCCAAAATGCAAGGTTGCAAGAAGAAACTTTTTAAAGAAAGTGCTTGGAGGTAATTCAGGTGGGAATTGTGAGTGTTAGAAGGAACATTGTCTGGGTACATTTCTAAACGTTACAGTCATGAGTAATATTAAACTGGAACTACCATGGTAAGACTGATGCAGTCTTCTGGGAACACCAACCCAGAACATCAACATGCATTTGAGCTCATTTCCACAAAATGTAAGTGTTGTGGATAGCATGATCCTGATTATGTTGCTGTCTTGGGGACTTTAGGGAATAAATAACTCACTTTCTGCTCTTGGTGCACTTTAAAACATCAAGATCATTGATGGCTGCTTAGGTCATTAGAGGTTTGCTACATGTTTCCATTTCACATTTTTTAAAAATTACAGAGTGGTTTGGATTGGAAGGGACCTTTAAAGGTCATCTAGTCCATCCCCCTGCAATGAGTGGGGACATCTTCAAATAGACCAAGTTGCTCAGAACCCCATCCAACCTGACCTTGAATGTTCCCAGTGATGGGACATCTGCCACCACTCTGAGCAGTCTGTTTCTGTGTTACACCTCTGTCATTGTAAAAATCTTACACCTAGTCTAAATCCTCCCTTTTTCAATTTGAAACATTACCCCTTGTTCTATTGCTAGTGGCCCTATTAAAAGGTCTGTCCCCATCTCTTAAAAGCCCCCTTTAGGAAGTACTGAAAGGCTGCAAGAAGGTCTCCCTGAAACCTTCTCTTCTCCAGACTGAGCAAGCCCAGCTCTCGATGTTTCTTTGTACAAGAGGTGCTCCATCCGTCATAATTTTTGTGGCTGTCCTCTGGACCTCCTCCAGCACATCCATGTCTTTCCTGTGCTGAGGATTCAAGAGCTGGATGCAGTAGTCCAGGTGGGATCTCACCAGAGCAGTGTAGAGAGGCAGAGTCACCTTCCTCGACCTGCTGGCCGTGCTTATTTTTATGTGTCCCAGGCTATGGTTGTCTTCTGGGCTGTGAGCCACATCCTGCCACAGGACAGCTCTTCGTTCACCAGTACCTCTAAGAGACTTGTCACCAGTGTCCGTGGGCCACTGAGGCGAGGGCCCTCTGGATGCGACCAGCCAACCCATTCCTCACCCGTGAAATGATCCACCCAACAAATCCCTGTTTGACCAATTTACAGAGAGCAATATTGAGGGGGACCATGTCAAAGGCCTTTGAAGGGAAGTCCAGAGGGGTGACATCCATAGCCCTTCTTTGTCCACTGGTGTAGTCGTTCTGTCATAGAAAGCCGCTAGGTTGGTCAGGCACGACTTGCCCTTGGTGAAGCTGGGCTGGCTGTCCTAAATCACCTCCCTGTTATCCATGTGCCTTAGCACAGCTTCTGGGAAAAATAAGGGGCAAAGAAAAAAACTAGAGGAATTTTGAGCTGAAAACCAGGTAAGAGGGGAAAAAATTGAAAAAGGATTAATTTCTAAGATTTTTTTTTTTTTAAGCTGTTTCTGACTACACCAAGCAATATAGCAATTGGGAGAAATGTGGTGGTGTTTCCTATTGAATGATAACAATCCTTAATGCTGGGTATTAGAGAAAAGGGAATATGAAGCAGAACTGAACCTTGCCATTGTGTACAATGTACCTTCTATGTGTCTATTTCTGTTCTGTAACAGAACACAAATGCAGGCATAATAGTTCCAGAAAGCGCCTCAAAAATCAGGTACTGGAAAGCTGCTTTTACAAAATTGTATCTAAGAAGATACTTTTTCTTGGCCTCATAACTATCCTTAAAAGTTCAGAAAGGTAGTATCTCTCATATTAATGTCAGGATACTCCTTTGGTACGGTGGATCAGATGACAAGAGGTGTAAGTTGCTGTGAAGCCAAGGACTGTGCTGTATCCTGAACTCTGCCCTCAGAAGAATCCCACCATCAGGGCACGCAGTTGCTGTTATGCAGCGCTGCTTCTGCATATGGCTTTACTGAGCCGAGACGAAATCACTGAAACTAGAAATCAAGCAATTTCTGCAAAGGAGATACAGTTTTCTAGTAAAAAGAATAAATAAACATTAGAAAAGTTTATCAGTGAAAGAGGTAGATCATCAGTGTCTGGAATACTAGAATCACAAAGGCTTCATTAATTTAAAAGATATGCTTTAATATGGAAAAACATTCCTCAGCCTGGGTTAAGGAAGAGAAGGACGACCGGAGAAAGAAGGGTGTAGTGCTTTTGGTGGATTTTGGGATGATCAACAAAACTTCAGGTCTAGGAATTCAGGGCTCTTGAATTTCCATTTCTGTTGTAATGTGCCTTATTTTCCTTTGTGCTCTGTGGTGGGCATGCTTGTATGTAGGCTTAAATAAAGGAGCATCATAGTGAATCTTTTGTTCAATTATCTTCCAGGTTCATGCACTTCTAGTTTCATTTGTGTTAAGCAGTTAACTGAGAAAAAGATTATATTGAAAAAATACTACGTTGAGATAACCATGTGCATTTTTTGCAGGTACACCTGGTATTAAAGTTCTTATGCCTGCGCTTTCTCCAACAATGGAAGAAGGAAACATTGTGAAATGGTTAAAAAAGGAAGGTAAGATAGCATTTCAGCTATGAAAACCATAATTTTTCAGCTATGTCAATCTATTCCGTAAGAAAAAGATCATTCTTCCTGGTTATAGATTAGTATTTTGAAGCAGTTTGGTGTATGGATGCTGTCATCAGGAACTATACCTGCTTTGAAATTGTTGGTTCTTGAAATGTTTTTTTGCTTAAATGTCTTCCAAAAGGTTGCATTGATCGTATTTTTGAAAAATTTCCTTTACGCTGTTCAGGGTGTGAATGTGTGTGCTGTTTTTAATTCCCAGTGTTGTCATCAGTAACTTTGGAAGTCTGAGAGCCATTGATTTTGGGGAGGGTCTCTGTTTCATTATTCTGCTGTGTTATGGAATACCATGAAAGATAGGGTATTTTTGAGTATCTTTTTTAATATCTTAATTATTGTCTACAGTTAAAGCTGAAAGAAATTTAAATTACTTTCATAAACCTAATACCAAGTGGGGAAATTCTTCCCTAGAAGAACCCAAATTGAAAACTAGCCTACTCATCCAAAAAAAGCCTGAACTCTGTGCTCTGACAACTGTGCTTCTGTTAAAATATTTTGGAGCAACTGGATAAAAAGTCTGTCAAGTTTTGTCTTCATGTAGGTTGTATGTAAATGAAAAATGATCCGTGGACGAGTCAGTGGTTCATGCTCTGTCAGGAGACCTTTCTCCTGTTTATTCCTACCTTGTCCCTTCTTCAATTTAATATTAAACTGAATTTTGACTCTAGTTTTGGATTTCAGGTGGCAGTTGTCCATAGGTATAGGATGTCTTTCAGGGTTTTGGATGGCAGTAGGAATGTATCTTGTTCACGGACATTTTTAGATTTGTTACAGAGATGAATACCTCTGGAGAAAAGGAAATATCTCAAAGCTTATTATTTTTGACAGACACAATTTGGTTAGCTAAACATGTTTTGACTATTGTGCCTGGATAAGGCTTTTCCTTTGGCTTATCCCTTTAAGTGTTGATACAGCTTCCATTATTGTGTTACTGGAGAACTTTGCTTTCCTGCCTTTTGAGAGGTGGCTGGAAGGCAGCTTCTTGCTCCAGTAGTGGACTTGACCTTTTATTCATGAAACTTTTAGTAAGAATTTCTGCAGAATTTACTAGGAACAATACAGAAGTTTATGTCTATGAAAAAAATTGCACCAGTGCTCTTGAAACGTGAAGCTTCAGTTAATTAAGTCCAAGATTATACAAAGAGGAAAGAATGATCTGAAGTCCTTTTTATATTTGTTAGTTGTCAATAAGTGTAAAACATTAAAAATCAACAGTAGCCTCTTTTACAGTAATTATAGCATTCAAAATTGCAAGAGAAAGCAAAGAGAGCTTGGTAGGAGTTGTAGATTCCAGTTTGCTCCCCAACATGAATGAATCAGCTTTCCTCATAAAAAAGTGTTAGAATGTAAAAGCTATGCAGTGGTTTTTATCAGTCTTTCCACTAGCCTTCCACACTAACACAAAAGGGAAAAAAAAGTTCCACACCTGTTTTAATTAAATTAAAATCAAAGCTTAATTGATGATTGGACTTTGAAAGAAAACTATTTTAATATTTTTATTGCTCTGTTTTGTATTTGGAAAGAAGACCAAACCTGAATATAGTATTTTGTCTTATTGGCCACATCTGTGACCATAATTAGTTCCTATCAATACTTTTGCTTCCTCAAAGAGTCTGGACAATAAACATAAAGACTATATTAAAAAAAAAAAAGAAGTGGAGATAAATTTTGAAGACAATAGTGAAGTGGTTTAATGCTTACACTCTCTCTGTAAGGGATGCTCTTAACTACTTAATTCTCCAGAGCATTTGCCTTGTAAAAGTAGTGTTATTGCTGAATAAAAATGTTTGACAATCTAATATCCAAGAAAATAAATATTTTTAAGCAGCTGACAGAAACAAGCTGCTTGCATATGAAATGTTTTTCCCACTGTATAGCCAGAAGGGGTCAGTATAATACTATTTTGATGATTTCCCTGTTCTTTGTGTAAATATCAAATGTTTTCATTTTACGGTTTCACGGGATGGACAGATAATTTCACTACTGCACAAGGGAAAGCGCTGAATTTAATTGACAGCTTTACTTTTCCTTCTCATTGTTAATGCGGTTTCATGTTGATTCCTGTGGGTAATGAAGTCATTCTCACAAAGATAAAACTATGTTTCTAAAAATGTGTATTTATTATGTATGAATTTAATATTGATGAAAGATGGTAGACTGACAGCCCAGGAGACCAAAATCCTCTTGTTAATGTGGGCAGAAAACAGAATGTACAACAGTGCTGGCAGCATCCACACGTAGTGTAACTCTGCTACCTTGTGAGACACCAGCTCCAGGGACTTCAGTATCTATGCTCAGCCAACTCTGTTTTATTTGCAAAGAGTGCATTAGGAAATACAGTTTGTATCTTGTGATTTGGATACTTGTCTGTCAGTAGTTGAACAGAGCACCGAGGCTATTGATGCCAATTGGATCTCCTAGAAAGAAACTGCTGCAGTAGAGATCCTAACCATTCAGCCTACCTGTAAGAATTTAATCATTAAAACCAAACCAAAAAGAAAGAAAGAAAGAAAGAAAGAAAGAAAACCCCGAAAAACAAACAAAAAAGCCCAAACCCCACCCAAGATTTTTCAAGGGCTTTATATATAATCTTAGAGAGCTCCCATTCAAGAAATTTCTGTTGCAAATAGTGCTCTCTCAGTTTAAAGTGTAAGAGCAAAGATAGGCTTTGCAAAAGTGTTCTTTCCTAATCTTAATTATTGGGAAAGCTGATTTATAGTTTACATCAAAGTGTGCATCAATTAGGGGCTATCAAAAGTTTTGCAATCTCTAATGGAAGTGTGGTCCTTTCTATTGCACTTGGGTCCCGAAACACACATAGGACTTGAATGCTGCTGTGAAGTATTCTTATACTGCTTTTAGTCAATTGCCTTTCAAATTTGCGGCAACTTTATGGCTGCAGCAATGAAAAGAAAACAAAAAAAAAAAGTAGTGGAAAAGTGGTTTATGCAGTTCTCTGAAGACTTTTCCTCCTGCCTTCCCTGTGCAAGGCAACAGTTAGTTTTCTGTGAGCAGCCTCAGGTACCGGAGTTGAGGTGTGACGTGTGACAAACGCCTGGATGAGGGCATTTGCCTTGGCCGGCCTGCCCTGCTGGAGATACTGCTGCCAGTCTCTGAGCTCTGAGATTTCTTTTCAATGGTGCATAACACTTACAGTCTGATGGCAGATTAAGATACGGAGTTAAGCTCCTTTCTGCTTGCCAATCTTGGCTCTGTAAATTACAGATTTTGCCCAAGGATTTGATTTCCTAACAGCTGAGAAGTACTTACCTAATGATCTGATATATGGGCTACTTGAATTAATGATCCAGTGAAATTAAAACCCTACTATAGAGACTGGAGTTTTGACTTCTCTTATGAACTGTTCATGCCAAAGTTATTGTGAAGTGTAATGTGGCTGTTGGATTATTACATTAAAAGATGAAGTATATTTCTTTACCAATTTCTGTGACAGGAACTTTTATGACTTATAAAACTATGTAGGTGACTGAGTTTTTGATGTTTTCATTTAACACAAATGAGGTACAACACCTCATTTTACCTTTCTAATTCACGTAGTTGTGAAACAGGAAATCAATTTTTTTTACAGTGTTTGTCTCTTACCTAAGTATAGGTGGTAACCTGCACTAGGTTTTAATTCTGCTCCTTAAGCACAGTGGAGTGATATCAGTAGTTAAGCTAAATGCTCAGACAGGTAATGCTGTTGCAACATTTCTGGTTATGGAGAAATACTAAAATTTTACTTCATATAAAATTGTGGGCATGTTTTAGGCTGGTATGTGTTGTCTCTATAAGGAAAAAAGCTGTATTTTGTTGGAAGCCAAAACATTCAACTACCTTACAGTTTTTAATGTAATTTCAGTTTTAATGTTTGCCATCTAGTCAGTATTGATTTGTTGAAATAATCCAGACACATAATATCTTTATCATCTGCTCACAGATACAGATATTCCTCAAAAGCAGAGGAAAACTATACTTCAGAATTAATCTTGGATTTGTGTAATGTAGCAAAAGCAATTTCTAGCAGTTGTGCATAGTTTTATTTCACAAAGTAAGTATGAATGAATGAATGCTTGAAAAGAGCTTTCTGAACTATATAGGAGATTAAGCAAGCTTGCAGCTGTGCTTTCCCAAAGACATTAAAATTCCTGAGGTTTTTATTTGAATGTCTCTGATAGTGTAGATACCAATTACAGAACTATGATACCATTGTCACAAGCAGTTTTAGATAGCTTGCTCTGACTGGTGGCTACTAGTGAATATGGAAGGCTCAGTATTTTATTCATGGCAGTGCTACTGAGTATGAGGTTCTGGAAATAAATTTCATTGTGTGTGTACTGCCTCTTGAAAGCCTACTGTAAATATCAGTACTTGGAACATGTCAGTGTTCTGCCACAGCAGTTTGTGTTTCTTGAATCTTGGTGATTTTATTTGGAAAGGAAGGGTACAGTATTGTAAGTAATGATGGGGGATCAACTAGCTATAAAATAGATTAAAGAATACAAAATGACTATATTGTACAGTGAATATTTATCTTCCATGGTTAAATAAATCTGAAAAGAAGCTTAGGGTAAGTATTTCTTAAGTTCTGTTGTATTTTGCAGGTGACACAGTGAATGCTGGAGATGCACTGTGTGAAATTGAAACAGACAAAGCAGTGGTTACCATGGAATCAAGTGATGATGGCGTATTGGCTAAAATACTGGTAGGGATCCTGCATTTCTGGGTAGGGTGATATACCCTCTCTTCAGACTGTTTGCATATTGCCTCAAAAACTAGTTTAGATGGCTAAATTTCTGCTCAGCATTCAGAAAAATGTGCTTGCTTGCATTCCTAGGGAGAAATAATTGTTCTGTTTGTTCCAGGTGTGTACCAGACTATTGGTACGTGGTACATGATTTTATATATATTTAATGGATTTTCACTTAACCTGATTGAATTATGTTGTTCTGTATGTTTTGTACCTTGTGAATTATCTCCATTGTAATTTGTGACACCTCTTACACTGAGTTATAGGAAAACAAGTAACAATCAGTTGGAATATGGAATTTTGGGTGGTACTTTACCCAGGATGTGTTGTGTGTGTGTTAGATTGTCTTGTGCTAGTCATTGAGGGTGGAATGTTATACAAGAGGGGCTGATCAGAGAACAGTTCTTGGAGTTAATAATTTCCTCTGTCAAAATTAGATTGATTAAGCTTAATATAAAAACCAAGAACTGGGATGAGTTTGAAATTTTCTGAACAGTGTCAGCTGGTGGTGTATTGCAGCTGTTTCTTCTCTCCCTGCACAATAATTAAACAATAGGCTGAATTGGAAGAATTTGAAATAAAATAATTAAAAATATGAGAGATGTGCACTTACAGTAAATACTATGTCATTTGGTCAGGGAGGTCTCATCTAGGGAATATCTACCCATGAGGTGTGGATCACATAATTATACAAATTAGGCATACTGTTATTGATTGCAATCCAGCTACTTAGGAAACAGCAGAATTGGCATGGGTACAAACTAGTTCCTGGAGCCGTGAGAAAATTCTACCCTACACACAGTGAGACACATATTTCTGTTGCTATTACAGAAGCTTTTTGGATTGGTATATTAGACTTCCTCTCTCTGCTACAGTTGCATTGTCTTACATCAACATGTATTTGCACAGTCATCTTTTGCAAAAACAGAAAAGGGAGAGGATTCTTCTGTGTGGCAGCATTTGAGAAGTGATGTTCTGTTTAGTATCTTCTTTTTTTGTATAAGCAAAGCAACATCCTTTGCAAAAGTGAAAGTCTCAAGATAGGTGTGGGGCTGGGTAGGAAGGAGAGGGGATGTAAGATGGAACTCAGCTGTAAGTGAACTCTATCAGGCTTACAAAAACTGCCATTAGTGTTTAATTTCTACAGGATAACTTGGCTTTAAGCACTAGTGTATATAGACAAGTAAGAGTTTTTTAGATCTTTTTCCTTCTTTTAATTGCGTTGCTAAATAGTATTTTTCCCAGATGTTCAGTCTTTTTGTAGCACCTTGAAACTTCTGAGTTTGTGTGTTCAGTTGTGGAATAACACATTTAATAAGTTTCAGAGGATATATTCTGCTATCCTAGGACAAAGTCTCACATCAGATGTATTTTTTAATTTGTTTTTAGTCTCCATGTAGTTATTTAAAGAATTGCTGGGCAATGCTTTCATTATTTTTAATTCTCTCTTCTTCAGTTTTGCATGTTTCTGAGAATGTTTGCCCCTATTAGCCTTGACAAAATCTTGTGCAGCCTATTCTGCATTTGCATACACTGCTTCATTAGATTATGTGAGGAGGAGATATGGGGATTCTCTCTGTCGAAAGTATTAAAGAATTAATCTTAGAGAGATATTAAAAACAAAATTGACATTTGCTACGTTTCTCTAATAGTAATTCACGATGGCTACAAGTAACATAGGTATTTCAGAAGCTGTGGGGTTTTTGTTTCTTGTCTTGTATTTCAAATGCATTGCAATTTCAAATTTCAAAATTTCTTTGTGTGTATTGCTCTTGTGGCACATTTTTTGATAGATCAAAGCCTGACTTTCCAGCTGCTGTGTAGCTTCCATATAGCTCCATCAGTGTCATGGAGCAGTGACATTCAGCCTTAGTTATATCCATATCATCCAGTAACAATCCTATGCCAGGAGCTGAACCTGAGAAGGAGATGCCAGGAGGTAGAAAATAATTATAAGGTGTTTCAGAATAAGGGAAGAGAGGCAGATTTATTGCAGTAATATGAGCAGATCATTGTGCAAACCCAGTCTCTAATGCATTCTTTTAGTCCTTGGAATCTAGAAATGGTGGGCCTAAGAATTAGGTACAGAATAGAGGGGCTTTTATTCCAGTCTCCTAAAAAGTACAGAAGAAACACGATGTTTTAGAAACTGAAATAACAAGAGAGCAATAAGATCAGAAAATTTCAGATTTTTTTTTTTTTTCTCTAGCTCAGGTGTGTTCCTTGGTTGTCTTTCTGCAGTAGCTGGTGGATATTTCTGCTCTGCATTAGGTGTTCAGTAGATGTTTGTGTGAGGCTTATAAAATGAGCTGTGTTAGGTTTGTGGATGGGGTGATGATTACTTACTGAAAAGATTGTCCTTCCAAGGGCCATTCAGAAGTTTCAGATGTGATGTAGTTGACAGGAATTTAAGAATGTTTTGTGCCTCTGAGCTAGCATCTGGCCAAATTCTACTCACTTCCTAAAAGAAATGAGACAAAAATGTTATGCCTTTTGATACCAGCTACAATTCTAAACCATCTTGATGGAATTCAGTATGGAAAACTTGAGTCAAATAAGCCCACTGTCTGCTTAATGCTTTGGGTTTTGCATTTAAAGGTGGAAGGTTCATTAGGTTAAATTTAATCAGCTTCTGTAACCCTTCTTGGTTTTTCTTGACTGTATAATCTATGTATGGTTTAAGAAGAGCAGGCTAGCAGTAAAATAGAAACTCATGCATATATATTTCTTCTCTGAATAGATTTTTTAATGATCACATCTGATTCAGTGTAAAATGCAGTTAAAAATTAAATAACTGAATGAAATATTAGAACGGTAATTTCGGAATGATGATTATTCTTTCAGTAGAGTTGCTTCTTAAATTAACACTGGATTTTTTTTTTTTCCCCTAAAATACTTTAGAGTTCAATTTGGAACAGATGATGAATGATTGTTTAAGAACTGTAATTAATTGTTGATGAACAGACTTAGAGCAGGTACTGGGTGTGCAGCTGCAGTAGGAGCTGCAGGCTGTGCCCTGGGTGGGGGACATGGTGGGAGCCCCAGGCAAGGGGCCGTGCCCTGGTCCCGACCCTTTGCACCCCAAAGGGCACAGGGACCTGTGGCACCGGCCAGGTGACCGGGGACTCGGACACAGCAGGAGCCAAGGGCTCAGCAGGAAGACCCCAGACTATCGGCAGCACAGACTGAGGGTATAAAAGCACAGGAATTCCTTTGTTTGGGATCCTTCCCCACAGGCACCAGCTCGAGCTGCTTTTAGGTTACTGGCCCACAATTAAAATTGCCTTAGGGATCCAGGTGTCTGAGATTCTGTTGTGGGAAACCCAGGGTGAATCTAGTGAGGAAACCCTGTCTGATTGTGTGAGTGTGGGGTGTGCAGGGAGGCAGACGGGGCACCCAGGGGGTCACTGGAGTCACCCACTGTAAAGGGGCTTCGGTCCCAGCTCATGTGGTGGTACTGTGACTGCCAGAGTGGGTCCTGAATTGTCAGACAGGCAAGTTTCCTTAACTTTAGTATCCATTACCATTTTCTCATTCACGACCTAAATGACAATTGGTATGGAAACCCCACTGTGTAAAAATTTCCACTGCTGAATGAGCCATCATAAGTTCTGTCCACTTTTCTTCCCAGTGGAGGAAATAAACATTTACTTCAGTATATATTTGTTAGTGACTAAGGCACTATGCTGCCGTGGCAAAAGCCCCAAGGGAATTTTATTTCTCTGTGCACTTTATCTCCAATTTTTTCTCCCTGTCATGGTCACCTGTGCTTTGTTGGTTTGTCAGCAAAGTTCGGATTTTTTTGACTCTTCTTGGCCACGTAGAATCATTGAATGGTTTGGGTTGTTAAGGACCATAAAGATTATCTCATTCCAACCCCCCTGGCAGGGATGCCATTCACTTGATCAGGTTGCACAGGGCCTCATCCAACCTGGCCCTGAATGCTTCTAGGAATAGGCCATCCACAACCCTTACGGAGAACCTGTTTGTGTGCTTCACCACCTTGAGTAAAGAATTTTTTTCTAATATAAACCTGCCCTCTTTGATTGTAAAACCATTGCCCCTTGTCCTGCCTGTACGAAAAGACCCTTTCCCTCCCTTTTATAAGCCCCTTTTAGGTACTGGAAGGCTGGTATAATGTCTTTCCAAAGCCTCTTCTCCAGGCTGAACAACCCCAGCTCTCTCAGCCTGTCTTTGTAGGAGACGTGCTTCAGCCCTCTGGTCATCTTTGTGGCCCTCCTCTGGACCCACTNTTCAGATGTGATGTAGTTGACAGGAATTTAAGAATGTTTTGTGCCTCTGAGCTAGCATCTGGCCAAATTCTACTCACTTCCTAAAAGAAATGAGACAAAAATGTTATGCCTTTTGATACCAGCTACAATTCTAAACCATCTTGATGGAATTCAGTATGGAAAACTTGAGTCAAATAAGCCCGCTGTCTGCTTAATGCTTTGGGTTTTGCATTTAAAGGTGGAAGGTTCATTAGGTTAAATTTAATCAGCTTCTGTAACCCTTCTTGGTTTTTCTTGACTGTATAATCTATGTATGGTTTAAGAAGAGCAGGCTAGCAGTAAAATAGAAACTCATGCATATATATTTCTTCTCTGAATAGATTTTTTAATGATCACATCTGATTCAGTGTAAAATGCAGTTAAAAATTAAATAACTGAATGAAATATTAGAACGGTAATTTCGGAATGATGATTATTCTTTCAGTAGAGTTGCTTCTTAAATTAACACTGGATTTTTTTTTTTTCCCCTAAAATACTTTAGAGTTCAATTTGGAACAGATGATGAATGATTGTTTAAGAACTGTAATTAATTGTTGATGAACAGACTTAGAGCAGGTACTGGGTGTGCAGCTGCAGTAGGAGCTGCAGGCTGTGCCCTGGGTGGGGGACATGGTGGGAGCCCCAGGCAAGGGGCCGTGCCCTGGTCCCGACCCTTTGCACCCCAAAGGGCACAGGGACCTGTGGCACCGGCCAGGTGACCGGGGACTCGGACACAGCAGGAGCCAAGGGCTCAGCAGGAAGACCCCAGACTGTTTTNTTGGGTTGTTAAGGACCATAAAGATTATCTCATTCCAACCCCCCTGGCAGGGATGCCATTCACTTGATCAGGTTGCACAGGGCCTCATCCAACCTGGCCCTGAATGCTTCTAGGAATAGGGCATCCACAACCCTTACGGAGAACCTGTTCGTGTGCTTCACCACCTTGAGTAAAGAATTTTTTTCTAATATAAACCTGCCCTCTTTGATTGTAAAACCATTGCCCCTTGTCCTGCCTGTATGAAAAGACCCTTTCCCTCCCTTTTATAAGCCCCTTTTAGGTACTGGAAGGCTGGTATAATGTCTTTCCAAAGCCTCTTCTCCAGGCTGAACAACCCCAGCTCTCTCAGCCTGTCTTTGTAGGAGACGTGCTTCAGCCCTCTGGTCATCTTTGTGGCCCTCCTCTGGACCCACTCTTAGCAGGTCTGTGTTTTGTTGAGGACCTCAGACCTGGACACAGCTCTCCAGGTGGGATCTCACAAAAGTGAAGTAGAGGGGCAGAATCATCTCCCTCACGCTGCTGGCCACACTCCTGCATTTGCCTTTCTGGGCTGCAAATCCACACTCTTGGCTTGTGCCTAGCCTCTCATCCCAGAACCCTCAAGTCCTTCTACTTATTTCAGCTCTTTCTACATCTGAGATTCTAGGGTTCATTGAGCTTTCTGCAGAGGCTTTTTTATTGTGAGTAATGAAAACGTAGCAGTGGCTCAAAAATCCAGGAGATGAAAAGTTGAGGAAAATTGTAACAACTTTTCTTTTTCTGTTCTAGTTCTGAGCTGCAGAGGCTGCGTCTATAAAAGGTTACTTTGATTTCTGAATGCTAACTTTAGGTGTATGGGATTTGGGGCATAAGTTAATGTTCCTCTCCTTATAATAGCAATTATAATTAATTTCAGTCTTGAAATATTAATAGTAGCAATAAAATGGGATATATCTTACTGATGAATTATCATTAATATGCCTGAAACTTTGACATTTACTGGTTTTGGTCATATTAGAGCAGACAGAATAATATGTAACTTAATATTCTTAATTTAGGTGGAAGAAGGAAGCAAAAATGTTCGCTTGGGCTCACTAATCGGTCTGCTGGTAGAGGAAGGACAGGACTGGAAGCAAGTTGAAATACCAGCTGATGCTGGTGATCCATCTTCTGTGGCTCCACCAGCACCTGCAGGTGCCTCACCTCCTGCAGGTCCTTCAGTTTCAGCCCCTCCTAAACTGCAACATCAACCTGGGAAATTGCAGTAAGTTTCTAGTTTGTTATGCAATGGGACTCTTCATTAGATCAGCAGACCTGAACCAAGAAAAATCTTTTGTTCCTTTTTACCTAGTAGAAGGCTGTTAGTTTAAGAGAGTGTTTCAGTATCAGTGAGGTGATAAACCTTGCAGGCCTAGAATATTTCCTTGTTCATAAGCCCAATAAGTCAATTCAAACAGCATAATTTTATTAGAATTAAATGTGCTTTTATTCTGTCATGCAATTGATTTATTAAGGATTCTAAGCATACAATCAGAAGTTGTGCTAATGTAGGATCGAAACCAGTGCTTCTGCATCTGATGCTAAGTGTACCTATGACTTGTTTTCTATTTATTTGAGGAGAAAAACAGAGAAATGGCACACTCCAAAACCCTTCCAAGCTCTTGCGGTTTTGATATTAATAAAAAATTATTCTAATATTTTCATAACAGTGGAATATGAAAAACTTAGTAGGTTTATGTGCTCTTTGTTAGTTTGGATCTGTTGGTATTCTAAGCATTGCAAACATCTTGGAGGGGGAGTCAGCCCCAGTGATAGTCAGGTAACAGTAATCCATAAATCAGTGCTTCATGTCCCAGGATATATCCTGTTTGGAGGTATCACTCCTTATTTGTGCTTCTTTTTTTTTTTTTTCTTCCCCCAAACCTCATTGCCATTTTTATCTGGCTTGCTGTGTACTAAACGCTGCCAGCATTTAGGCTTTTCTCATGCAAGTGGAAGACAACTAACTGAAGTCCTTGCCCAGGCATTACCTGTAGTAGGAAGATGATCCACAAAAGGATCCTTGAAAGGATTATGTCTTTCCTTTTAGTACCAAAGAACGTCAGAAGTGCTGTTTCACTGCAACTGTTAGAGATGTATCAGCATGTTTAGAACCAAAAGATCATTTATGACATGGGGTTTTTTTCGCAAGGGCCTTATGGACCATCCTTAAAATTCAATGAGGTGCAAATATAGTCTCCTTTAGGAAATAATGAATAGGAGATTTTGTGGAAAGACTTGAAACCAAGTATTTATTCTTTTATGAGTGTGTTGTTGCTTTTGTATCTAAGAATTCTAAAACATTTTCTCTAGATGTTGGCTTTTCTCCTAATTTCAGAAAGCAAATTGTGTTAAGATGCACTGGGTACTCTGTACCAATGTATTCTGCTTTGTAGTTGACCAGAGAGAAATGTAGTTTCTCGTGGGGTACATTAACGAAATAAGTTAATCTTACTATGTAAAAAACTTATTTTTTCCCCTCATTTCTTCAGTGTTCGCCTAAGTCCTGCAGCTCGCAACATTCTGGAGACACATGGACTAGATCCAAGCAATGTTACTCCTACTGGGCCTCGAGGAATCTTCACTAAAGAGTAGGTAGATAATTTGGTAAACCTACAACTTTTGATACTAGAGCAATCTCCATTAGCTTGACGTTTATTTATTAAAAAAGCCATGTCTTAGTTCTATTTTTTTCTATGGATGGGCTTAATTAAATTTGAAAAACCTGTTGAAAAGATAGAGAGAATGGATTAGGAAATATTTGAAGAAGCCCTTAATTAGAAAAAAACAAACAAATATATTTGTGTTTTTTAAGTCCCATCTTAGCTCTGTAGTCCTGCTGTCACAGTTCCTGCAGCTCAGCCTAATGGTGGTTATTGCCTCCTAAAGCACCACTGTTAGCTACCACTGTGGATCTCAAGGATTTTACTACCCAAGATGTACACAGAGCCAAAATAAAATACCAATGGCCTGTTTTCTTTAACTCCTTTTCTTTGAGGAGTTCAGATCTTTTGCTTTTTTTGCTGCAGTTCTGTTCTGAAATCTGTCAGGATTTCATTTTTTCCCATTTTTATTAGGCTGGGGGAAGCAGTGAGGTGTAATGATAAATTCCAGAATTCTGTTTTTCTCACATTTTTCCTTGTTTTCCTCTCTATGATTTAAAGAATGTTTGTTTACAAAGCTGTGGTTTGTTATGAGCAGCCTTCTAGTAGTTTGTTAGACCTTTTGAGTATTCCAATGTAATGATTGGCACTCAAGCCTTTGAGTGAGGAAGTTATGTGTAAAAAAATGTGGTAGATCCAGTGCATTTAGCCTTGAAGTGGTGCATGTATGTTACTGGAAGTGAGGATTTTGGCAGAAGTGATTTTATGGAGAACAAAAATATTTATTCCTTTTGACTAATACCATCATTCACTTACACAGACTTTGTTGGCTGCTGGTTTTTAGTTCCATTCAAAGACAACCAGGACCAGGTCAGTGTAACTTGGAACTGGAGCAGCAGACAGTTTTTCAAAGCTTTTTTTTTCCTTATGATCTTTGGCTGAGTTGAGATGTAATAAGGAATTGAATAGATAGAATATCCTATGTAACAGCAAATCATCAGAGGGAGTTCTTTCTTAATTATGTAAGTGTAATGGTAATTTATGGTGTGTAACAAGGCTATGGCTGGTGGAAACCCTCTAGGACTTTGAGCTAACGAATTTAACATTTCCTAGTTGTCATGGAGATCTAGCAAAGATTTTTCTGTCATTATGAGAATTATCTATCAAAATAGTTTCTTTTTAAAACTGCTTTTTTCATATGAAAGATTTGACTTGGAAATGTCAGTTTAAGATGAAGAATGTCTGGGGTTTTCTAACCAGTCTTTTGAAATGGGGTTAATCTTTCAGATGCCTACAGACTCTGCTGTTATATTCAGTTTGAAATGAAATGTGCAGATTTTTGTAGAGAGCTGCTGCAGATATTCAGGGAAATATTTCCTTTGCTGCACTCACCAGATTATGAGAAACAAAGATAGTGAGTTATGTAAGCAAGTGAGATTCTTTCCCCCAACTTTCAATCTTTACATTCAATTCACTGTAAAACTTGTAACAGCAGTGGAAATTTTCACTCTACCGGCCTTCTCTGTCATGACCGACTCCCTTAGTAGGCCAGTATTTTATTTATCTGGATACTTTTATTTATTTATATTTGAGCAAATCTTTTGATCTAAAAATAAACTCAATTTTGGCAATATGTTTTTCAGTTAACACTTCAAAAACCACCAAAAGCAGATGGTCTCTCTAATGACTGCCAAGTGAAAACCCTCAACTAGTTTTTGGTCCTTCTAATGTTAACAAAAAACTTGCATTATGTCATGCAGTTAGTTTTTGTGTCTCAAATTGTCATGGTAGGGAATAATTTTCACTCAATGAAATCAGATTTTTTTTTCCCTGATAGAGTAGTTGTGTTAAATACTAAACAATTAAAAAAAAATTGGCTAGT
>VYZQ01026208.1:142043-153232 GCA_013400655.1 Mystacornis crossleyi | reverse complement strand
AATTATAGATAGTAAGCTTTAAAGAACTTTAAATGTTGATATGATAAAAAATATGAGATTGTCTATTATCAGGTTGTCTATTTCAAAATTATTTTTTTTGTAACTATATGGTCCAAGGTATTTTCTCTGAATTTTCTGAAATTTCTTAACTAAAGCTTTTTACCTGAAGTCATCAAAATAAATCAGTATTATTTCTATGTCTATGTATGTATCATTTTATTGGAAAAGTTTATAATAGAAAGCTGTGTGTGTGAGAGCACATTGATGTGTGTGCTATTTAACAGAAGAGACAGGTTTTNCTGCATTTTAAGAAATAGAACTCATATTTTCAGGATGAAATGTGCTGCCTCAGTTCACTTACTTTCCAGACATAGACATTTGCTAATTCAGACAACATTTGCTGCTGTCTATGTGCATATATGTTGTGTTTTCTGCTGCCCTAACAGAGCTATCGGGTCATAATCAGGAGAGCACACTCTAGTGATGTTATTTGACTTCTCACCTGAAATTGCCACTAATTGTGGATACAGAAGAAGGGAACAGAGTATTGCATGAAAGCTGACAAAGCTCAGAAAGGCATTTTTTTCCTTCTCAAAGGCATAAAGAGGAAGAACCCACTCGTCATGAGAACAGGATGTAATACTCCTCAGACTGGCATCCGAGGTGCATGCAAGGAGACTTCTCATTCCAGTGAAATCTTCTGGAGTAAATGTTAGCTACACATGAGGGAAGAATACAGGGTTGTGTCATGTTTTTATTATGATTGTGATGGTCTGCTTGCCTGGTGAACTTTGAATGCAGAAGTGATTTTTTTTTTTTTGCCATCCAGCATCTGAACATTATGAAGGGGAAAATGAGACATCTCTTGACTTTCAACACTCTGCTTTAGAGATTCTGAGAGAATATGTGCTTCAAACAAGGCAGTCAGCTCACTGTTTCTTTCAGAAGGAAGGGAGAGACTTTGGTGCATGCTTTCATGAGAGATTTTCCCACATATATTTTGCACACAGCTGTTCCAGTACTAACAATTATATTCCTAATTCATGCCCTGAGATTTCTTAGTCTCTTAGGCTGTCAAAATTACTGAAAATCTTGGAAGCTAATGAGAGAAGTCTCAGATAAAAAGGAATATATGGACATTAAGCATCTTGCAATACATGGACAATTGGACTAGAAGTTAGTCTGGTTGTTTAAGGCAGAATTATAGAGGCCAGTAGAGAAGTAATTCTTAAATCTGGCCTTTTTTTCTGTGCTTGGAATTCCACCTTAGTCATTTCTCAAGGTATGTGAAATTCCTGGTTAGAAACCCCCTTCTGGAGTTCAGAGGCTCATTTTCCCTTTTAGATTCTGGCTCAGTGGGGTGGAGTTTTAGCATGCATTCCCCTGAAAGGAAATCTGATGCTTAGACTTGCTCGGGAGTAAGCCTATGCCTTATTAATTATATACTTCCTCTAAATAAAAATTATCTTACTCTTCAGTTTTGGTTGAACAGTAAAATCAGTATTTCCCATCAATGGTAAGAAATCTGATCACACTTAAGTCTCATGATCTTGATGAATTTTGTAATTGAACTTTCTGAGCATATTCAGTAGCAGGAACCAAAATCTTTTAAATTACACCAGCCATATAATCTCTCTCAAAGCTGAAATTAGATTGTTGGCAGTCACAGCCTGGAGCTGAGACCTCCCTGAATCCTTCCTGGTTTGTATGAGTCTGTTTTGGCCTGGTTCTTTGTAGGCATACCTTTCTTGGGTTTGCTGTCTAATGGTGAATCTGTGCTCTGTCTTTACAGGTCTTAGAGAAAAGAAGGGCCAAACATTTATCAGTGAAAATAGACATAACCCTTCTGCCTGCAGCCTGTTTTTCAGTGGGAAGTGATGTGTCCTGCAAAAGAAAGGTGTAAATATCTTATCTTCTTTCTTTCAGTCATAATATTCGATGGGAGAGTGTGAAAATGTTGTCTTCTAAATGACTGACACCACTTTCTACAGGTGTTTCTTTATTAAGTGCAGCACCAGAGAAGTAAACATTTGAAAGTGCCAAAGGAATTGCAGCACACTGTGGCTTCCTGATCAGTCTTTCTGGTGGAATAATCCTGGCCAAAGATGATGTGTGTGTCAGTGAAGGAATCTGTCAAATACCGAGTGGTAGTTCACAACAAGGGAAGCCAAGGGAAGCCTTGGCTTGTGAGGAGCTAGACTGGGATAACAGCAAAGCCTGCACTCATGGGTTACATGAGGATGATTATCCCCCTGCCACAAAGTTTTCCATGATTATACTACATAGCTACAATCCACGCAAACGTTGTCCTGCTATAGCAACATGACTCATTTGTTCTTTTAAAGACATTTCTATTACATCAGGGAGACAATTTTTGGAAATCTGATAATTTTCACTGAGTCAGTTAACTATCTTGTCTTTTCCAGATGTGTCTGGTTATCTTCTGAGTAAGCTTGGAGAATGTGAGGGTGAATGACTGTTGTTGGGGTCTGTCTGTCTACTGGCAGAAAATACCCTGAGTAAATACGTGGTTTGTATGACGTGCTGGTATTATTCATGCACATACTAGCTAGGAAATAAAACAATTTAACAAGCCTGTAAATATGGGGGTTTTTTTTAGTAAATTGAAGAATGCCCTTTCAGGAAGAGAGAACTCCTCTTTCTCAAAGGACTTTTCCAGGTTGTTTGTGCTTGGAAAAATAAATTCTAAATTGGTACAGAATAACTCCATAACGAAAGTCCAAGTACTTCTTTGTATTATAAAAAGTACGCTTTATGGAAAAGGAACTTTGTATCACAATAGATAAATTATAGATAGTAAGCTTTAAAGAACTTTAAATGTTGATATGATAAAAAATATGAGATTGTCTATTATCAGGTTGTCTATTTCAAAATTATTTTTTTTGTAACTATATGGTCCAAGGTATTTTCTCTGAATTTTCTGAAATTTCTTAACTAAAGCTTTTTACCTGAAGTCATCAAAATAAATCAGTATTATTTCTATGTCTATGTATGTATCATTTTATTGGAAAAGTTTATAATAGAAAGCTGTGTGTGTGAGAGCACATTGATGTGTGTGCTATTTAACAGAAGAGACAGGTTTTCTTGTTTATGAAACATTAAGCCTGCAGTGGTCATTTGAAATAAATCAGAACAAACAGATAAACAAATCCCACTGGGTAAATTGAAAAAAGTCCTGCCTGCATGCTACCCATATAATTTGAGTGTAAGTGGAAAATTATATACCCTTGTAACTGGAAAATATTAAAATTAGAGTGAGGCATGGCTAGGTTTATTAAAAAAAAAAAGTGTTTTCTTAAAATGGCTGTAAGCAGAATATAGGCACTGATTTTTGAATGCTGTTGTTTTGTTGTTTCACTGTCATAACTATCCTGCAACAAAAAAACCCTGTGTGCTCAAGTGGAATTCGGGCAGTGCTTGTTGTAATTCTCAGTTTCAGGTAAATCTCAGCCTAAGTACTTGTGGAATGGCTCGTGACTGTTTGGAAGCTGGTAAGACTTACAGTATGGAAACACAACAGCAGGGAATTCCCCAAGCTTGCTGCTTGGTAACTTAGAAACGCTGATTCCCTTAATTTAAATTGCTTAAGAAGTGTCTCCTCCATCTCTGGAAAACTGCGTTATGCAAGCCTGGAGCCAGCAGACCACTGCTGTCTTGGGGTACTCTGACGTGCTGCTGGCACTGTAAACATTCCTATGAGTGCGTGTGGGGCTACCAAGTAGGAGGTTTGCTCAGCGTCGCAGCAGGCAGAAGCAGCTGAATTAATAACTGCTCAGCTCTTAATGCTGCTCTCACAGGATCACCATAACCAGCTCCTAAGAAATAACATGCCTCAGCTTGCTGGGTTGCCTTTAGTTTTACTTTCCTGCTTGCATAGGCAGCTCTTGCTGCAGCAAACAGGAGCATTTTGGGCTTCAGCTTAATCTTAAAATACTCATAAACTTTGTAATGAAACGATTCTTTCAAACTCTTACTTTATTCTCGGACCCTTTGGTACTTTTAAACACCCTTTACTGTTTACTTTTATGCAAAATCAGACAAACCAAACACCTGTGAAACCTGGAACCGAAGTTGCAACTGCTCACAGTAATATGGTATCTGCCTGGCATTTTACTGCAGGTATGTCAAGATTAAAAATAACAACAGAGCCGTCCTAATTAACTCATAGGTGTTGTTTTGGCATCCAGGAGCTCTTCAAATATGAATTCACTGGATCAAGCTCTCTAAGATCTTGTCTCCCCTGTACTCCAACTTTATATGAAAGACACACCTGCAATGTGTTTTCTGCAGTTATTCATGTTTGCTTTAAAATGTAGTATGCCTAGTATCTCCACAGAAGTTTGCATGCAAATCATCTAAGATTAGATTTTTCTAGGCATTGATTGATCACATTTGGCTGGTGTTTGGACACAGAGCAAAGCATGAGTTAAATCATGCTGGGTTTTGTTATGGGGAGGGTACCACAAGCTTTAATTCTGCTGATGCAAGCCAAAAAACAAGCAAGCAAAGAAGAGGACACAGAAAGCACCTGGAAAAAAATAGCATAGGGAGAGCAGGTACAAAAATGTCTGTGCATGTGTCTGGGGGCTGGTTTTGTATTTCTTCAAAGCAAACTTTATTTAAAAATATTTTGCCATGGAAAAAGACCAGTTAGGATCTTTAACACTTCAGAAAATTATCACTTGTTTCCTACATATTTTCTCTTTTTTCCCAACTCAATGAATCATAAACTTGTTTTGGATTTTTTTTTTTTAATCATTACGGGAACAGGCCAGAAAGAAGCAATAATTATATAATGCATTACAAAATAAGGTACTGTTGAAACCAGAAAAACAGCAAAGCAACCTGCTTGTGGTTTATTTCCTAGGTGAGAGAAACAGCTTAGGGTGTGACTGGGAAGAGGAGCTTTATGCCATGGAAGTGTAACAATCACCACCCATGAATAAGGAGCTGTTGAATAATGGACAGTGAAGTTTTGGGGTGCAGATGACTAACATTAGACTTAACTTCATTCCCTGCATCCTGCCCATCACTCTGAGAAGGGTTCTCCATATTTTTTGCCCATCTGGCTGTGCATCTGGTTTTAGCCAGATTAAATCAGCTGCACATAGAATGCTGATGATTAACTTGCTGTAACTATGTAATGAATGCTTCTTTGCACTTCAGAACAGGATCCAGAATTCTGATCAGATTCCAAGTCACCCTATTTTTCCTCCTTAAATTCTAACTTATATTCATCAAATAAACAATTGTCAAAACAGTATGCTTTCAATCAGTTGCTGTATTGCAGTGACAAATTTATCCTCAAATGTAGCCTGCAGTTAGAGTGATTTGACGATGAGGGACTGCCAAATAAATAGCAATTGTTGTCCATTATAAGTACCCATATAATAAACATTGACCAGATATTTCTGCGTAAAATTGGTGGATGGAGAAAATGAAATTGATGTGGTTTGTATTTTACTTGGCAGTTTTAAAGTTGAGATGTGAATTATACAGGATATCTGATATGAATGCCAAACAGCATCCTAAGTTAATTTACTTCATGCCAGTCAAAAGGTAACAGCAAAATCCCATGATTCATTAAGTATAAAATATGAAGGGCACTAAAATAAAGTTCATGTCTTTTAGAGAGACAAAACTGATGATTCATGGAACATAGTGATCAGGAAATTAAAAAAAAAAAAAAGAAAAAGAAAAAATATTGCTAGAATGGAAAGTAAACCTATTAGGAAAGTGAACTTCACTATTAGAGGCTACTATGTTAATTAAATTTCTGATGAATAATGCTGGATTGGCAGCTTGGAATGTGAAGGGATTTTTAATTAAGAAAAGAAATTCTGCTCACTTGAACAGTACTTTAGAAATGGCATTAGATCAGTAGTACTGAGCTCTGTAAGTAGAACAGATAAATAGCTGGATTGCTTGATTCTTGGTACTTGAAAGAATATATGTTGCCAGGTCTTCTCTTCCCTATTAGACTGCCACATTTTGCTCACTTAAGATACTACATTAGATGGTCCTTTAACTTAATTCCTTAACTCCTTTAAAACCTCAGTTTCTATATATGCTCTTCAGGATTTTTTTTGAAAGTCCGTGTGTACGTGAATCACAGGAATCTTTACTAGTTCATGTTTTGGGTGATTGTCACCAATATGTAACTTGATTGATCTGCCTTAAATGGATGCTAATTAAGTGGAAAAAACATTTAAAACACCTGCAGAACCTAGGATTTTCCCAGTCTGGTGTAATTTCCCATTGTCAGTTTAAGTCAAGTCTGTTACAATCTGCTGTATTAACTATCAGATAAAACTGTTATTAATAGTCCACAGAACCTTCCTTAGTTTCTCTCTCTGTTTCTCTCTTGGCCCATGTGATCTCCTTGTGACTCCCTAAGATTAAACTTCCCTCTGATTGTATCAGGACATTGCCCAGTTGATAAGGGAGGCTGGAACTGGAAAATGTCCAGTGTGGAGCAGGAGGGGAAAATCTTCTACAGTGAGCTTTAGGAGTTTTCAGGCATGAGTTTATTTCTTTGTCAAGGATTTCCTCCCACTAAGCAGTACAGGAGGAATGTGTTTACAGGATTTATTTTTTTAAGAGCCCAGATACTGTCTAAAAATACTGTAGCTGAGGTATTAAAGTGGCATTTTCATTTGAAATGGCCTCTGCTGCTCTGCCCTGCAGTGGTGCCTCAGAGTGAAATTGGTGTTTGGAGGAGAAAATCACAGCAGAATTTTCTAGGCTTGCTTGGAGATGGTTGTGTGCAGGCAGAGCAATTTTAGCCCCTTAGCAAGAGGCTGTACTTTATTCTAGATGGAGGAGATAAGAAGTTTGTTGGTGAGAGATGCTCCAGCGCGTGAAAGTGGTGTCCATTCAATTCTATCGAGTCAGCAGAGGTTCTTAGAGGACACAGCCAGTTTGACTGGGATGGGTTCTTTTGCTTAAATATGAGCTTGGTAAATAATCTGGAAATTCCAGGGAAAATGGGAGATTGTCCTGGTTTAGCCAAATTTAGAAATATATCCTCCGAGAAAAGGCAGGTTACAAACTACCTCTCCCCCACTACCAGGTTTGGGAAAAAAATAAACAACAGGGATCTTGGGGTGTTTCTAATTAATCTCTCTTCTTACTAGTCATATGTGAATACACTCATCTCTAGCTTAAAACTCATTGCTCTCTCTCCCTGTTGCTTATTTTTGACTTCCCCACTGTCGCTGTCTTTAACCTGGCAATAGGTATCCCAAGGTGTCCCACTAAGTATCCCAAGAAACCATTTGAAATTACATAGAAAAGGAAATAAGCTGATAATTATATAGACAGGAAGTTTGAAGAGAACATAAGACAGTCCCAAAGTCAAACATTCAAGCAGTAGGAAATAACAGAGAAAGGTTTATCTGTGCTTCCATTTTTTAGCTTCCTTATACATCTGATTACAATTCTCTTTTTCAACGCATATCACATGCTTCCTTCTCTCCTAACCCTCCCAGGAGCCCAGAGATCCTTAGTGCATGACATAGACAGTGCTGCTCATTTAACAAGCATCTTTTCAGTATTTTGCTTATGCCTCCTTTTTCTCTGTTTAGTGTTTGGGGTCTGATGACCAAGATGTGCTTCGAGATGACTTTTGCTTTTCTATAGTGCCTGAAATGCTTCAAAAGCAGTTTGTCTTCACAAAGGCCCCTGAGACAAGCAAATCTTATCACCTCCAGGAGGCTCTATTATTAAAAGAAACAATTAGCTTGATTTGAGACTCTTTAGTTCTGAAAAATCTGAAACATGCAGGAAATCTTGTGTACGAATTATGTAGGAGTAAACTGAATTTCATACTTTCAAAGTGTAGCTCTCTCAAACTTCACTTGCAGCTGTGAGCCAATGAGATGATTTCTTTACTGGAGCTGCTGTGGCAGTTCAGACACCCAGAAGTTAACATGCAAACTTCACTTGTTTTAAAAAAATAAAATATTAGGTCAAGCCACTTCTCCAGTTTCAGGCAGAAAATATGAGGCAGAGAGAGACATTCCGTTTAGCCTTTAATTCTCAACCCTGATGTTGTGGGTTAACCCTGGCTGGGTGCCAGGTGCCCACTCAGTCGCTCTATCACTCCCTTTCCCACTGGGACGGGGGAGAGAATAAGACGGAGGAAAAACCAGCAGGATGAGATAAGGCAGTTTTATTACAGCAAAAAGAAAGAAACAGGCGGAGATCTGTGCGCGCAAGAGCCAAAGAGGAAAAAAAGGAATCACTCTCTACTTCCCATCAGCAGCGATGCTCGGACACTTCCTGGGAAGCAGGGCTTCAGCACGCATAACCATTCCTCCCCTCTTCCTTAGATTATATATCTGAGCTGACATCCTATGGTATGGAATATCCCTTTGGCTGATTTGGGTCAGCTGGCCTGGATGTGTCCCCTCCCAGGACCTTGCCCGCTCCCAGCCCCTTTGGTGGAGGAAGGAATGTCAGCGGCACAGCGCTGCTCGGCGGCAGCCAAAGCACTGCTCTGTTATCAACACCCGTCCAGCTACCAGTGCAAAGCACAGCACTGTAAGGGCTGCGAGCTTTACCTCGGTCAGACCCAACACACCCGAACACACCTTTTTCTCCTGCAGGCCCTTAGTCCAACTGCTGTGTAGCCCCAGTCTCTATGAGGATTATGGGTGCTACCAACAGAGTAATCACTTTTGCTTCAGAGCTTTCCTGCCTTCCCAGAGTGTTTTGTAGCATGCACGTTGAATAAAATATTAATTTTGGAATTGTGATGGTGATTTCTTTATGCATATAAGGAACTGATGCATCAAGACTGCTTTATGAATCTACACCAATGAATGCTGATATTTCCTCATTTTCATAGAATCATTGAAAGGCTTGAGTTGGAAGAGAACTTTAAGATCACCTAATTCTGATCTCCTGCCATGGTCAGGGACACCTTTCACTAGACCAGGTTGCTCAGACCCCATGCAGCTTGGCCTCAAACACTTCCAGGGATGGGGCATCCACAACTTTTCTGGACAACCTGTTCCAGTGCCTCACCACCTTCTGAGTCAAGAACCTGTTGCTAATAACTAATCTAAATCTCTTCTCTTTTAGTTTCAAACCATTATCTGCCTGGGTAAAATGTCACTCCCTACTTTTTTAAACCCCCTTTAGGTACTGGAAGGCATCTAAGGGGTCCCCTGGAACCTTTTCTTCTCCAACTGAGTTGTTATCACAGTCTCTGTATTAACAGTACTGTTTATCTGTGGTAGGCTGATGCTTGCAACCAGACCATGGCTAGAGGGAAAATGAGGGAGTGGTATCTGACAGTGAGGCTGTACTGTAGAGTGACCATATTTCTGAAATGCATTTACTGTACATCCAGTGGGACACTGCTTCTGGCAGGAGAGAAATGGTGTGAGTGTGGACACGGCTGCAATATTTATTTAATTCAACACAGAGCTGAGCTTTTCTATTCCTTCTGTTCTATGCTGCAATCTCCCTCTTGCTTTCTGTCCTTCTTCCTTACTGAATTAGCCCAGGTCTTCTCTCCCTGCCAGGTTTTTCCACATATTCTTTGCAGTCCCCTTGCATATAGGTCAACTTTTGTCCTCTCCTTAACTCTGACAGCTTCTTTATTTCCCTGGAGTTTGTGCGGCTACGTGGATTTTGGCATTTTCAGGGATAGTTGAGCTTAGCTCTGTGCTTGGGCATGGCCCTGTGGAGGTGGAATATTTGATAATCATGGCTGCAAAGAGCCCCTGGGTGTATACGGGAGTCAGCTACTCCTAGAATTTTAGCAGCACTCACAGGATTGGAATATGGCATACTACTGATGCAACAACCACTCCCATGTAAAACTGTAAAGTATGTGGGTGTTAGAAGAATTGGAGGGGGAAAGCCATATCAGAAATATGGATATTTGAATAAAACACTGGATTTTTCACATTTTATGCTCTGAAAAAAACCAAGTATCCTGGTAGAAATGTTCTAAAACCTAAAGTTACCTTACACAGAAAAAACCCAGGAATGATTTCATTTCAAAATTTAGCAGACCTAAAAATATGATTTTTAAAATAGATATAGTTACATGACTTTAATAGGTGGAGCTATGTATATAGTAGCTACTAAGCCAGCAGCAAATTGAACTGTGCTTCTATCTACATAAGACTGACCCGGAACCCAAACAATAATCTAAAATTACAGGACTGTGTGTTTTATTTCCAATCTCTGAGCCATAAAATTTATTTATTTCAGGATTTTCTTTCCTCACGAGAAGGCAATTCGCAACAGCCAGTCTTGTCTCTCCCGCTTTTCCTCCCCTTTCCTTACTAAAATAAATTGTTTTTCTTGATCTACAGTATTGAAATGAAATTGAGTCCTGCCAGGCATGCTTCAAAAAGGGAGATGTAGAAGGATACTTGACCTATCAGTTAAATCTCTTATACAGAATTTTCCATTCTCTTTTAGCTGTGCTTTGTCATTTTCTTAGTGCTTTATTCTTTGTAATAACATGACCTAAAAGTACTTCACAGGCAAAAAATCGTCCAAAACAACAAATCAAAACAAAAACCACCCCAAACAGCAAAACAAAACAAAAACTAGTTGGATGGAGGAAGAAAAAGGAAATATTCTTGCAAGGTTCTGAAACATACAGCCAGAGGACATGAACCAGATTTCATTCTCCTTTGGTAGATTTTGTTTCAAAATGATGGGCAAAGTTAAAAAAAGTCTTGGAACTTCTCCAGATTTCTTAGGATTTCTGTGAGCAGCCAGTGTTTCCTTTGGATTGCCTGAAGTATTTTCAAGGGGAAACTGTACACCCTCATACCAAAATAAGTCAAATATACAATTGTGCTCATGGTGCATAGCTCTGGTATGTGTTGCACAGTTATTTGTACCTAAATGTACCCTGTTGGAACCCTGGATTCTGAGAATCTTAAGGGTATTAAAACACTTTCTCCCCTTGATTTTTCTTTCCCTTCTCTTATTCTCAAACATTTCTTCTTTTTTAGTTTTCTCTCCCTCTCTTTTCTACAACTCTTTGCCTCCTCTCTACAACCCATTTTTATTGCTCACATCAAATCATAGATTAGATTAGATTAGATTAGATTATTGATCTTCTATGCCATTACTTCTAAGCCAAAAGAGTACCTCTGTTAAAAAGGAGAAAAAAAAAAAAAGGAAAAATACCA
>VYZQ01026208.1:125096-139525 GCA_013400655.1 Mystacornis crossleyi | reverse complement strand
CTATGGTCATATCTGAGCCTTATAGACTTTCTGCTACCACAGTGCTTTTCTTCCAGTAACCTCAGCACTCATGGAGAGCTGATATGTTGGCTGTTATATTACTGATCATGAACTGGTCTGTGGTAGGTCATGTAAAAAAAAGATAAAAACCTAATGACTGACCTACTTCAAATAATCTTTAATCCAATTACCTGGAGAAATCTCTGCAATGATAGTGAGAAATACAAACTTTAAACTAAGGAAGAAGGAAAGCCTTGTGTGATCTCAAGGCTCAGTATTTACTCACCAAGAGCCTGAATCAAGTAAATAAGTATACAACAAAATGCAAAGGAATATGATCAGTGGGCAGAAGATCAGCAAAGGGAATATGCAGATGGAAACAGGGAACAGCATAGGTACTGAAGAAACTACGTGCCATGTCAGAGACTGGGTGTAGTCAGTGAGAAACCAAATATTTATACACCAACACCGCAGCCTAGTTACACAGGGGAGGAAGTTGAGCTGGTGGGGGAAATGAAAGTAGACGAGTGGAGGACAAGAGGAACATGGGGAGTAAGAATCATGTTGGTACCAGTTGTTGGCACTGAGATGTGTGCCATATGCAAACCCCATTATTTATACATTGTTAAGGCAGATGGAGAATGCAACACACTCAGAATAGGATCAGACATAAGCAAAGAGAAAAGAAGTAGCGTTTCTTTAGTGGAATAGGTTTGAATCAAAGTAAATCCATTTTAAAACAGTAAAATAAGTTATTTTGGGACAATACTGAAATCCACATAGATGTTTTCAAATTTCTGATGGTGTTAGGAAATACATTTAGAAATTGCATGATGGGTATTTTTGCCTTTCTTGATAAGAGTTGGAAAATAAGTCCTACTTACAATGGTGAGCCTTAGAAATTCTGAGATTTGATAGTTAACACATTTTGTCGTATATTGTTCCCTTAATTAGAAAGAGGCAATGTTATTTAGCTTGTTTTGGGTGCATTAAAAAAATATGCTACAAATATAATATAGAGGACTAATTCACAGAAATTACTTGTGACTTGAATTATGTCAGCTTGATCTGCTATAAATTAAGGGAAAGAGAAAAGATCTGTGAATAAGGCCTTCAGTTTTGAGAGAGGGAACCAGATAATTTTCTTGTATGATGGATAGGGATGAGTTAGTCACGTTATTTGAGCAGGAAAGCTGAGAATCTTGCATGTAGACAGTATTGATACTTGCTTAATTAGAATGTGGTGGAACTGTCAGGTATTCCTATGTCATGCAAGGAAAACCATAAGGCACTCTGTACCTAGCTAGATTACAGGTACCTCCAGAGAGATATTACCAGAAATAAAGAGTGGAGAAAGAATGGAAAATGGTCTGCTTGCCAAAAATACCCCATGTCTTTGACATAAAGGATATGGATACAGTAAGAATCAACAGAAAGCCAGTTGGGACAGACCTTGTTAAGAGCAAAGTAGATTTCAAGAGATCTTTTAGCCATATGAAATGAAAAGTTTATAGTGAAATGTGTTCAATGCAGTGAGGATGTGGTCAGGAGTAAAGCTTTTTCTCTATTATGATTCAAAACCTAAATCAGTGCCCAATCTTTCAGAGATTTCCAAGTCGGCTAGCATGCAAAAAATTGTGAGGTCGAATTGCATCGTTTTTTCATACAATGCTTAGGTTAACATGAAAGACTCACGTAGGTTTTATCAGCACTTACAGAGGAAGGGGTGTATCTGCATATCTGTAGGTGCATTAGTTTCACCTGGGATAGAAGAAAGTCTTTAAGAGTAAATTTGAAGGACAAGATTACTCAAAGATTGAAAACAAGGATACATTCGAACAATGATTTTGCAAACAGAAGGTGCCACATAAATCTTTTATTTCTTTCTCTAGAAAATCAGGGAACTATATGGCAGTGGGGAGAATCTGATTTATTTGAATTAAATGCAACATATATGAGATGACATTAGAAGCTATCCATTAAGAAGAGAATGTGTGCAAAATTTAAAGTGGAGAAGAAGCTGATAAAGGAGAAGAGAGATAAAGGAGCACCTTGGGAGTGAAGAGTTGGACAGATGATGACAAAGATCATAATCTGTTGTCATCACAATCATACTTGTAGGCTTGATTGCATTGGGTTGATTGAGCAATAGAAATGAGATAAAATGCAACAGTACAGCAGAGATAAGCACTTAATGTAGAGAAAAATTACAAAACAACTGGAGTTGGCTCTACCACACGGGAAGTGGGCAATTAGGGCAGCTTAGAAAGAAGATGAATTTAGGTGAGAGAATGGACAATTATCCATTGCTGACAAGATATACAACCCTGGGAAAAGACAAAAGTCTTGGGAGATATCGTTCAGAGCATTTCTAGTAATGATGGTGGGTATTTGAACAACTGATGGAAGCTGGAAGAGGTGCAATTAAGGGCGCAGCAGATGCTTAAGGGAATGGAGACACTCAGGAGAAATTTGCATTCTTTGGCTTAGAAAGACAAAGTGCAAAAAGGGATATTGCTCTCTGCACATGAACGAGAGGGATAACCAGTACCAAGAGATGACATCTTACACCAAGTAACACAAGATCAAACAGATAGAGGTGCTTCGCCTGTATGGAATCTGAAAATGAGCTCAAGAAGGCTTTGGAGGAGCCCTTCATTAGAAATAGTCCATAGTACTCATGGGACTTTTAAGATAGAGATCAGAATATGAAAAATCAATTTTGTGCCTAGGTGCCTGTTTGAACAGGAAATTGCTTTGGGTGAGCTTGGAAAATCTTTCTAAACTTGCAGTCTAAATGTGTATTCAATCTTTTGTGAACAAGTAGCCTCTGATTCCTCTCTCCAGTTCCCTTAGTCTACAAGGCAGGAGTTATTTAGTTCTTCCATGTAAACATTATCCGAGATTCATCCTTGTTAATACAACAATGAACTTATTCATAAGTTTACTGGGTTAAGTAGCATTTCCAGTGGTAGCCAAGGAGAAAAATTACTCTTTATTCACCTCTATCAATGCTGTGGAAGATCCTGCAGGTGAAAAAAACCCAAACCCCTTCATTTTACTTTATTTGAATGGCCTGTCATTTTAGATGCTTTAAGCCACTGAAACAGTGTCTCCTCAGAGAACTACTGGCCTGCTGTGTCTGAGGAACTGCACAAAGTTTTCGAAAGGGGATGACATGCAAATGTCATCCTGCTGAGCTTATTTAAGTTACCAGTGAAAAATGCCTCAAACATTTCATCTGTTACTCACCTGCTTCTCCCCCTGTTTCATATTTGGAAATACTGTTTTAGTCCTACAAGAAATCCATCCATATGTGGCACAGGGTGTCACCATGTATAATTGCACAGATGGTGAAACGACTGGCTTTTCTACACCAGCAGAGCTGTTCTGAGTGGCTGACGTACATAGAAATTCTGGGCTAAACTCTTCCTTCCTCAGACCAAGCTCTCTATCACCTATTTCATGTACTTATCTTGCCTAGTGTAGGTATGTACAGTACCACTTGGAGACAGTTTTCCAGTCTCAGTGTCGGAGTTAATGGTCTACCCAGAGTCGCTAAGTCGGCCAGGAATTTTTGTGTGCAAATAGTGCATAAAAAGAAGTATCATATAGGAAATATTAAAACACATGCACTGTTGGTCTAGTAAAATAAATCTTCCAGTTTATTTATTATTGTTCTTCAGTTCATTAAAGAAAAAGACTTGCAGAAAATTCCATGTCAGAAAGGTGACATGCATTATTAGCCACAATTTAGTTTTGTGGTGGTGGATGCTGAATAGGGGAGAGAATTGTGTGTGACAGAAAATGAGAAAGTGGTGGAATTGCACAGAACTATCTAATCCCTTCAGTGTAGAAAAATACAGTCAAAGGGAAACAGTCTAGATGGTCTAGGTGGAGAGGCTTGAAATATGCATGATAGATAAAGAGGTGGGGGTGCAGAGCACTGTACTTGGTCTCAACTGCTCTGATATTTCACTTAATGTATCCTAGCACAGCAAGAGATTGGTTAAACTCACTGGCAATGTCTTCATCTCAGTGTTCAAACCCCAAGTTAGAAAAAAAAGCTTCATTTTTACAAGGCAAATTGTAAAGGCAATCTAATTGTACTTCTGCAAAAGTAACCCTTCCTGCTCATTTCATAAAGAGAATGAATTGTTGAAAAACTTGCCTTTTCTCTGTGAAAGTGAAAACCCTGAGATACCTCAGGTTTCAGTGTAATAAATTTTATACAGGAGAAGTAACTGAATTTGTATGTTTGAGAAGAGAAAAGCTATGTCAGAAATTCAATAATTTTTCATCTATCTACTGAAAATTTTCTGGAAACCATTTTAGAGGTTTTGAATGATGAAACTAAGCCATCAACTTTTTGCCCAGGGGAAACTTCCCCATAGGAAGCATACATAATATCAACTAAAATGATGTAATTCTTTTCTGGAAGGAACACATCAAGGTCAACATGTAAAACTCACAAGGTAATTTTTCATGTGGTGCTTTACTTTTGAAGATATAAGTCCTATGTGAGGGTGTTCCTAAGTGACAGGTGATGATTAAACTAGAGTGGAAGAACTAACAGGCAGCAACGAAAAAGTGTTTCCATTTCTTTGTCTCTGATTGCCTTTCTAGTCAGTGGTCCAGGGGTAAGAACATATGATGATTCCATGAGATGTGGCAAAAACTGAGGAATGAAAAAATTAAGTGCTTGCAGATGATGTATCTGATTCTCTCAGATTTTTGTAAATGGAGGAGGTTTAATGCAGTAAGAACAATTTCCAGCCTGATGATTCTATATTATTCTTCATTAAAATTTTTTTCTTTTCTGGAAAACCTCCTCAACTCAATTGCTTTTAGTACTCAGGCAGTTGATTTCATTGAGAGCAAGCAGTGAGAGGATAAATTAAATGTTCTTCTTCTGAACATACAAGTTATAATTTCAGTGGGTTTATGTTTATAAATAGTGCCTAAATTCTTTGTGTGAGTCTGCATAGCAGTAGGATTTGATCATACTTACAGCTGCTGCATACAGACATGTTTATTGGTTTTGTTTCAAAGTGGTTGCTTTACTACTCTGTAGTACAAATAAAAAGTTGTGGTTTAAAATTGATCTTCAGCCACTCTCTCAGGTCCAGAAGAAGAGTTGATAGACCTGTTTATTAAACATTTTGATAGAATTTGACCATATCTTTTCTGGCCCATTTATGTCACATGAACCTTTTTCTAAACCCAGTGTTAAACATGCCTTGGTTAAATGCCATCTGATCACTGATTATGTTTCTGTAAATTTGGACTCCTGCATGGACAGTGCCTGTTCTCCATGTCATTTGACATAGGACAATCAGGCATAATCCACATTCACGCTCATCTCTGAAATGGTATCCTAAAAGATTTTGCACTTTTGGTCTTTTTTAGAAACCTGGTTGAGGCTGGAATAGACTTGAGATCATTTAGTCCACCCCTCTTGCTCTCCTAAATTATCTCTGGTGGTGTGTACTTGCATGTAGAGAGGTATGGCATGAAGAGCCAGGCACGAGGTTTAACATATGGGCAAGTGCCAGCGCGGTGCGGAGCGGTGGGGGGGAGCGAGGCTTGCCCTGCTCCTGGCTCCCGCTGCCTGTGGGAGCATTGCCCACACCTGGAATGCCTGTGCTACTGCCTGTCGTTTCCTCCTGGGCACGGACCTGATTGTCCTGCTTTGAAAGGCATTCCAGAAGTGACAGAGCACAAGCTCAGTGTAGGAAACACAGGCAACAGAATCCTTGAAAGAAACTGGCGGTGGGGGTATCCCCAAAATACAGCAGAGGAGACTGAGAAAAACATAAAACTAGTTCAATTTCCTGCTGCTTGCTAGTCTGAAATCAGCCTGGGATGGCTCAAAAGCCAGAAGTGATAGTGGTTTCTGCTTTTCAGACTGTGCTCCTGTATAGTTGTTAAGGGAGAACTTTCTAGTCTTGACCTGTACTCATTTTTGATATCATTTATTTGAAGGAGTTTTACGTGCAAAGTTTGCTTTTTATTTTTCCTAGTTGCAGTAATTTTTGAACAAACATTTTGGCATAATATTGAATACTATTTGGAATACTATTCATTGGAATTCAAAGCATATATGAATTTTGGAGGTTTCCCCACTAGTCTAACAGATGTGGTAAGCAATTATTACATACTAAAAATCCCACACTTAACTTTAACCTTCTGCTGTTTCTGGGTGGGTTTTTGGACAGAGGATAATTTTTTTTTTTTTTTTTAATGCAACTGTGGCGAAGAACTTCTGATCTTTTGCCAGAACATTATAGTGTGTTCCTCCTCGGGATAGTAATCCTTTAGGTTTTATAGCTTATATTTTTGCATAAACAATTTGTAGTTGCAGAGTGCACAAGCATAGTCGTTAAAATCTGGTTAATATGGGGCAATATAAGTGTGAGGCTTAGACAGCTTGTGGTTACAGAAGAGATAATATAGATTGTTAATGTAGATTGTACTGTACAAATGGAAATGTGGCATCAAGCTTTATTCTTCCTTTGTCAGCTTCTTAGTAAACTAAACCCATTTAATCAGACCTGATAGAAACAGCAGCACTTTTCACCAGTATTTTTTAACTAGGAACAAATCCTGCAGTATTTTTTCTATGCCTGAACTAAGCAGAAAAATACAGTGTGAAGATTCAGTGTTTCCTGGGTAGCACATGGAGGTCAGTCATGTGGTGAAGGAGAGATTTAGCAGAAGTATTATGGTCCCAATCCACTGAAGGTCAAAACCATGAATTACTTTCTTCCTTGGCATAGCACCAGTACAATGAACAGCCCTTTCATGCATTTGTGGAGTGAAAACAAAAAGACTACTGAGAGAATGCTGGAGCATTCTCTGCCTCCATTTAGAACATTGTCTGCTGTTGACTTCAATCTCAGCTGCATCTTTGTGCTCCTGTTAGTGCTCCACGGAAAAGGTACCTGTTAGTTCTCAGGGTGGGGAGGACTGCAGTGACACAGTTCTGATGGTTACACATCGACTGCATTTCTTCATGGAAATCTGGGAGAAAGCCATTGCTGTTCAGGTGTGTTACTATTGTTTTGCCTGCTGTAGGTATTTTAAAGTTGCTTCTAAAATTTTTTATCAAATATAAACATGAATTCTAGAGCAGAATGAGCTAGAGCTTTGGTGTGGAGGCATGAGAGGGGTGATAGGAACTATACCCCAGATGTCAAGAATCAACCTTTTCATCTGTTAGCTCTAAAAAGCCTTTGGTTGCTATGGCAAGGTAGTTTCCTCAGGAAACCTCAAGAGTTCGTTGCCTCCCTAGCTTGGTGTTCTTTATAGTGGGAGCAAATAGTCTTTACGTCATTCAACTTCCTCTTCCTTGGTTCTTTCTGTTCAGCCTTACAAACCACAGAAATGGGAAGTCCAAAATCTGAGAGCAACTTCTTGAAGATAAGAGTTTTCTGTGAGATCATGTTAAACATAAATACACAGAGTAAAGCAAAACCATCTGAATTATGTGCTCAAATGCGTAACATACTTTGTTGTAATTTCTTGCAATAAATTTTTAGTGAATTCAGCAACTGAAGAGAGTAAATAAGAAAAGGGGAAGGAAAGGAAGGGAACTGAAAAAGAAATCAGTCAAAAAGAAAAGTTTTAGTTAAATAATCTTTGTTGCAGTTCAACAGATGAATTGTATGAATGAAGTGGCTTGCTTTAATAGCTGGCAGGAAAAAAGCTGATCTGCATTACTTTCCCATAAACAGTATTTAAGGACAATTTAATTGAGAAGTTGCTGAAGGCCTGGCAGATAAAAGCAGTCAAAAATAGCTTGAAAATGCTTTTAATCTAGATTATTACAATGTTTTAATAAAATAAAAGTGTTGATTTCCAAACTGAATTCTCAATTCCTTTGATAAAATTTTAATACAACCTTTGCTAACCTTTTTTTTTCAGTGACTTTTAGAATTAAAGAATCTTCTATGTCTTCCAAAGATATTTACTGAGTATGGGAGAGAGCTGATACCATCCAGCTCTTATATTAACAGCTGGTAAAGAGTTTTGACAGTAGCAGGAACAGCATAAAAGCACACAGACTTGAGATCTGTAGGAACCACTTCAGAAAAATTGGGAGAAAATGAATAAAAGAGATTTCACAGATACATCACATGTGTGAAACAAAATCTGAATTATTGAGATATCAGAAAAAAGTAACTGTAAAAAGAGAATTATTAGAACATGGAAAAATTTCTGGAGGACTCTTTGTTTTCTTGGCTCACTTGTTATTTAATATTTTCCTCTTTAATGAGTATTGAATATAAAGCCATTTCCAATAAAGTTTATGGAAAACAGGGTGCACTGAAAAATTGGTCAGACAGGTCCATTATACAGAGCAGTCTAGTTCACCTGGTTGGCCTGTACCTTATATTTTAGTGCAGCTGCAAGTGATACTTTAGAACTGTGAGCAGGGAACAGTTTACAAGACAGGAAACTGAATCCCACAAATAGCAAACAGCAATGTGCATTTCTCTTTTTTTTATGATTGATGGATAACTGGAAATGAGATTGTGGTACACACATGGTATCATTTTTGCCTTAGACCACACCTACATCTAAACTATTATTCTCTTTTCCGTTTGTTTTCACTCCTATTGATTTGATAATCTAAACCAAAAATTTACACAGTGACATTTGCATTGTTTCCTCCTTTCAAATGTAAATATTTTGATTTTTTCCCATCCTGTTTCAGCACTACATTGTTCCAGACTGATTCATCTGTTTCATTTTGCTCAGTCTTGCTCAATTAAATATTAGATTTACTTCTAATGCAAAATCATCACATTTTTAGAAGTGAGCCTCTAATTTTCCATTATTAGGGCTGAACCATTAAAATTCTTTTTCCCTGATTGCTTGCAAAAACAAGACCAAAAACTTAATAGCTTTTCAAGACTGTCTCCTTCTAACTGTGTGAGATGCTTGATGCACTGTTTGACAGTCCAGGTAGAATTTAAGCTGACCTTTAGACCATATAAAGTTTTCTCTATTAATTGCTACAGAAATGAAACACTGAAAATGATGAGCAGACTGGGTAAATGAGACAGTAATGTGCCCTTGTGTTGTGGTTTAAGCCCAGCTGGAAATTAAGCACCCCCCAGCCACTCGCTCAGTCCCCCTGGTCCCTCAACCCCCAATGGAATGGAGAGGATCATCAAAAATAAGACTTGGTTGAGATAGGAATGGTTTAATAACTTAAGACAAAGGAAAAAAAAAAAAGGAAGAAGAAGAAAAGAATGATGCCCACTACAATTGCTCACCACCCATTTTCTGGTGGCAGACCCTGTTCCTGAACCCAAATCACCCTTACTCCCCTGCCCTTCATTCCAGGTCACTCCCCCAGTTCACGTACTGGACGTGACACTCTGTGGTGTGGAACATCCTTCTGCCCAGTTCAGGTCACCATTCCTGGCTCTGCTCCCTCCCAGGTTCTTTTCCTTAGTGTCCCTCCCCACTGGCAGAGCATGAGACACACAACAAACAAACAAGCAAAGTCCTTGACTGCAGATAAACAGAACTTAGCAAAACCCAAACCATCAGTGTATTATCAACATTATTCTCATTTTGAATCCAAAATACAGCAGTGTACCAGCTGCTGAGAAGAAATTAACTCCATCCCAGCTGAAACCAGGACACGGCTGCAGAGAAGGTAATGATGTCTTGGGCTACATCAGGCAAAGTACTGCCAGCAGATCAAGCGAGGCAATCTTTCCCCTCTGCCCAGCACTGGTGAGGCCACAACTGCAGTGCTGTCTCCATTAACGGGTCCTGGCTTCATGGAGAAATTACTCTCTCGTCCAGGTATTTAATTCAGTGACAATTAAAGCTGAACAAATTTTTAAGATTATATATGTTCACCCAGACCAACAGATACAATTAATGAAGGACAGAAAATCAGCATTGAATTATCAAGATGGAGGAGCAATACATTATGCATTCACTTGACAGCAAGTGACATGAAAATAAATAAGATAACTTAATCTGAAGAAGAAATATAGAAGTCCTAAAATCGAGCATGTAAGTAGCGATTATTTTCATCTTTACTGTTTTAAATTTCAAATAGAAAGATCCTAATACTCCTCTGAGATCTGCCATTAGAATGACTAAAAAAAGCCTTACACATTATCTCCTGTTTCATTGGTAATATGGTCTTTCAAATTACTTCAGTTTACCATACTGAACTCAAATATGATGCACTTACTGCAGTTGGTTAAACTCATAACTTTAACAATGTCCTGGAAAATGTATCAGTATCACCCACAAGCATTATTTATATTAAACAAGAGTGCTGCACAAACATCACAGAAAAGCAAAAATACGGCTGTATAGACTATGACAGCTGCTTTGAAGCAGTACCGCTGCTGCTCCTGCTGTTTTGGGCAACTGCAGTATCTTTTGACTAAAACCTTATGAAGATTTGATCCTTCAATTTAAGAGCCCAAATGGATGTTTATATTAAAAGGGAGTTTTTCTGGGTGGCAACCACTTTATTTGTGAGATCAAAACATGCGTGATGGAATTGGTGCAAGCATCAGATTTCCCTATAAAACCTGTTATTTTTGGCTTAAGCAAATTTTTGTGGGCTTATTCGTTGTTCTTCCTGAAATGAATATAAGAAAAGCTATCAAGGCCTTCAGTGGAAAACATACTGAATTTTTGAGTCATTACTGACCAGCTAACTCCAAGGAGACCTTACTGTGGAAGGACCAGGTTTGTTAATGAAACTTTTCAAAACGATGGTTGCATTCTCGGTCACTGAAATAATTTAATTTTGCTTAATGTAGGCTGGTAGGAAAAATGTATGAAGATTGTCAAATTATCATTTGCATTAGTATTTATGTAGATAATATTGTCTGTTTATAACCCCCTGATTTTCTCTGAGCCTGTACAAATAATTTTCTCTATTACCCTAGAGATAAATATGCACAAACCAGGAAAATTCCTGCAAGCACTCTGGTGCGTCTTCAGATTTTCTCAGCAAAGTAGTCTATCTATTTAAGCTCTTTTTTAAATTGGACAGCTCTGCATGTCTCCAAAGCAATGTGGCTTAAACGTGCAAATTATTCTATTGGTCCTGGCAAAGAAGAATATTTTCAATATTCTGTGTTACCCACTTCTTTTCTGGGCTCTATAATTATTGTCATTCTTTGTGACTGATTGTGTAGGAAATCAACTCTCAGTGTCTGAAATTTTTTCTCAAATGCTGTGAAGTTATTGTCACTATGTGCACTCCCCGTCAAGCCAGTGGGGCCACATACATCAGCATAGAGCACAAAATCTTTTATTTTCTCCTCTGTAAAATGATGTGAAGGATTTTTGCAATACTGACCTATCCAGTTGTTTCTAATTGCAGTAGAATATAAATTGTTTTCTCTGGCCAACATAGTAAGAAAGAGCTGATGAATAAATATTTTTAACCACATCTCTTCAAATGAGAAAATCGATTTTGGAGGAATGGTTTTGTTTGCATTGCACAGATGAATATTGCCCACCCTTTGAAGGAGAAACTTAGCCTCAACATTAACATTTCTGCACGGATTATCACTGCTTTACTTTCCTGTTTAATCTAATTTCTTCCATTAAAATCTGAATATTCAGAAATGGGAACATAAATGTAAACACATATTCTTATAAACATACAATAAATTCAATTTCTAGGTCAGAATTGCAAAGTTCTTTAAAATACAGAGTTCTAAGCTGAGAGATCCTTGGGAGGGATTGTATCCACTTTGCTTAAAGAACTCAGGGAAATAGATATTTTATGCTCAGGTTTTTTGTTTTAAGCCAGAAGAATTGGGGAAATAATAAAATAAAAAGAAAGAATGTTGTCAGCAATGGAAAAGGAAATTCTTTAACTATGGTTGTGATCTCATGGGAGGTGGAAAAGCTGCAGTCATTGCTTTGGGAGTACACATCTTACAGTCTGCTAAGTGAGGGGGGAAATAATCTCATCACCACCAGTAACTCCCTCTCTAACCATTCTGTATTCTGTGAAAATACAGTAAGTGTGTATGCCCTGAAGTGCAGTGAGAAAATACAGTGGGGAAAAAATTGGCTTTCTAAAAAAGTATTTTGAACATGGTGATAAAGGACAGATCCAGTTTCATACTATTTAATAATATTTACAAGTGTCCCACATCATAAAGAGACATTCTTATACATATCTCTAAAGAAAATTGAGGACATGCAAGGATATTCTTTGGTTTAATTTTTACTTAATCGGGAAGATAAAAGGGCAACAGACCGGGCAGAATGTTTCCCTGAACCAACATGTTAACTCAGCTTGTTTTTTTCTCTCTTTCGACAGAATTCTCCTTAATCCATTGAGTAAATCAGAATTAAAAAAGACTTGTGCCTTTGTTGAATGAGTGGAAGCACAAGCAGGAAGTACAGTACCTTCTTGTAGAAGGTGAAAGTTAGCAAAGGTAGTTGTGTTTCAGAGATTCTTTAGCAGGTAAACAATTGTCTTCCTGGGAATTTCTTTTTGTCTTGAGCACTTTTATTGGAACAGTATGTGCAGTCATCAAGAGTTTCCCAGCAGCAGTTACAAATAGATGAACCTGCCTGGAGTATGAAATAGGCACTTGATGAGCCAGGATCATGAGCCATTGATGACTGTACAGTAATACAGGAACTTGCACTCAAGAGGGAATGTGACAGAACATGTCTGTATCCAGTACCTGCAAAAATGTGCTATCAGTCATTGTAGATATCTTGAGGATTACCCCATGCTGAAGTGAGGCTGTGTGGAAACACCAGAGAATATGGGTAACTCCCTGTTGAATACATCTTCTATTTAAAATATAAAAGGATTTTTCAAAGAGAACTTATATGGACTCAACTTTTAACCTAACATTCTGCCAGAGAAAAAATGGTTTAACAGGAGTTTTGTAAAACCTAACTAAAGACTGAAAAATTATGACACACTGACTTCTTTAATTTAGGTAAAAATGTTGGGTACTTTTTGTGATGGAAGTGATGAGATTACTCTTACTTGTCACGGGGTGAGGGTGGGGAATGGGGCCTTTTAGGGAGTAGAAAGGGGAAATTCAAATATTAAAATAATGAGATGTCAGAAGTTCCTTCAGTGAGTTGTTAAGAAGAATCACTGGACATGAATGCAAATTTTAGACCTTGCACTAAAAAAAAAGAACCCCAAACATGCTCCTGTTGTAGTTAGTATGGCTACAGTGGCATTACAGGTTCTAGTGAGACAGAGACAGGACCCTGAGACGTGGGGACATTCTCCGTGCCTCCCACTGCGCTAAACACTCCGTCTCTAACAGCGGGAAAATGCAGTAATGTGGTGTTATAAGGGAAAACTTATTTCATTGTATTTTGAGTCAATGGCAGAAATAAAGAATCGTTACAGTTACTTGAGCTATACAGATTGGGCCAAGCCACACTTTGTTCCATCAGGAGTTTGGAAAGCAAGGGGGTCTACTCTGAAACTTGTGACTCAACAAGAGGGTCTCCCTGATCCTTTTGCATCTTTTGTCCTTGTGTGAATCATGGTAAATCTATGCTAAATCAATCTTCCTTTGTATGTTTCATCCATGTAGTAAGCAATAGATGGAACCTTGCCATCAAGCTTTGTTAAGTTGCATTTTTATAAATTTCTATTAAAATCTTTTTTGCTAATACCTTTGATAGTGGTTCTTTAAGCAACCTTAACCCCCTCTTTCATGGCAAATTGGCATAGTTGGCAGGATCCTAAATGGGAATTCACAACAGATACAGAGAAGTGTTTCCTTGATTTAGGTTAATGCTGGATTCTACTAAAGTCCTTCAGGATTTTCATGCATTTTTGTTCTTTCTGCTTTCCTTGTAGTTTTGCTTTTTAAATATGTGATGGGTGATTCATAATGTTTCTGGTTTTACACAAACATATATAGTATTAGAAATATATATATACACACATATACAAGTATACTTGGATGACTATATGGTACTGTAGGGGCTTCAGCCTTTATTTGCATCTCAAAATGAAAATAGAGATGAAGAAACCTGGTATCACAGCTGTATGTTTTTCCTTTTTTTTTTAAAGGATTCTTAATGTGATGGACATTTACAACCGAATCAGAAATTATATTTCTGTTATAGTTTCTCTCCTTTTAAAAGAAACGTCTCCACAAAAGTGAAACACCATTAATAGTTGTGTAGGAATTCAAACAGCATAGCAACTGTGCTATGAGCACAGATAAATACAGAGCAATATTTAAACCAACCAATCCTTGAATGGCAGTCTGGCCCTTTCTGTAATCTACTTGCATAGCTGAGACTCTTGTCACCCTTAAGAGGATGCTGAGGATTTCTTCAAGTTTAAAGTAAATTGTAACTAAAAACCACCCAAATAAGCAAACAAACAAAACCCTAACTTAAAAAAAAAACACTGACAAAACACC
>VYZQ01026208.1:84394-124231 GCA_013400655.1 Mystacornis crossleyi | reverse complement strand
TGAGATTTTATTACTTATAGCAGGTTTCTGAATTTTCTCCAGGCTCCCCTTTTCTCTGCTCTGCACATCTCCTCTGGTTTGCACCTCTTTCCACCTCATAGCGCTCATCGGAGATGCAAATTCGCTCGTGTCTTCAATTTAACAGAGAAGGCAAACTGAGATTTATAGAAACTTGAGATTTTGGAATTTCCTTTCCCCTCTAAAATCTGTCAGGTTTTAGGAAATTCATAGGGAGAAAAGTCAACACAGTATTTGGCCTAGTGAAGCAGATTGGTTTACTGAACTTGGTCTTACATTTGTAAATTTTCAGCCTTAGGCATGGGTTTCAAATCCTAAACAGAGCTAAACTTTACAACTGAAATGGGGGAAACAAGCTCCTTGATTTTTTCTTTTTTGCCTTTGGATCACTCCTCTCAGTTACTTCTTCATTCTTTTCCCCTGCTGCTCCTGTTTTTCAAGTTGCTGGCTTCTCTCAAGGGTCCTGTAATTTTTAGGGCTTTTCTTACATCTTCATCTCCTGGAGCCATTTCAGCTGTGATATTTTAAAAATTAAGCTGAAGCTTTAAAAATTAAGCCTGCTGAAGCTGTATCAGAGATGACTGAAGACAAATTGAAAAGCAGGGACCTCTTGACAGTGAGTGGGATCAGAGCTTTCAGTGAGCTGGNGGAAACAAGCTCCTTGATTTTAATACTTCCAGCATGGAACGGACCAAACTTCTAAGACTTTAATTTGTATCTTATTCTCCTTTCACTGTGAAGTTGGAGGTAATTGAGAGATACATCAATGTGAGTGCCTTTTGGGTTGGTCATAATTTTTTTGAAGACGGGCCAAACATCTGAATTCAGACTGCTTTCCGTGCTTGAAGACTGGCTGACAGATAGTACCCAGATCTCAAAACACTGAAAGGGTTCGAAGTGTCAAAAATGGCATTTGTCTTGGAAAAAAGGTATTTTTACACTGACATGGAAAAGGAACCTTTACTAAACCAAAAACCTCTAAGAAAACAAATCTGTTTTGAAGTTTTTACATTCAGGAGCCAAAGTCTAAAGATAGGATTAAATTCTGGCTCATTTTGGGAGTACTTAGAAATAGGGAAGGCACAGGTTGGAACAAAAAATCTGGGAATTTGAGTCTCTGCCTATAGGAAAGAAAGGTTGAGATTGGTATTGCTCTGTGAGCCTGTAGTCTATCTCAAGGAAAAGGAGCCACCATCATGTGAACTTCTGTAACTCCCCCTTTTTCCCCCCTGTTTTCTAGAACTTGCCTTGTGACTCTCAGATTTATAAAGATGCTTCAGTGTTGCTTGTATGGTTCGTGTTGCATGGCTAAAACTGTGCACATGAATGAGCATTGTAAAGAGACTGAAGGACTTTTATGTAAGTGATTCAGATCTCTGTGTCTTCAGACTTGATATTTTCAGTGACAACATGTCTCCTGACAGATCTTTTACTTTTTCCATACTGTACTACCATATTTATAGGAAGAGATCATTATGTATTTCATGTTTCTAAGCTGCAGCTCAGAAGAGATTCACTGACTTCATTAGAATAATGCTAATCAGAAAAGAATGTGTTCAGCCCAGTCCTTATTCCCTTGTTTCAAATCCTGTGTCCCTCTCGTCTATAATTTCTATCCCTCTGTACCACTCCACTCACAAGAATTTCTGAAACAAGTCAGAGATGCAGTTATTAATTCCAATATTCCTTTAACACTGCCTACTATTCTAGAAAGCAAATATTATTTGCAAAGTAATAGCTCAGCATGCAAAGCACTGAAGAATGTGTAATAGCAGAGCAATGAGAGTGTACTTGACCTAGGAGATCACTATACGTCTCTTTATGAGAACTCTTGTACAAATGTTTTTCTTTAAAATGCCTGTGTCTTGAACTCTCCATTCAGTCATGCACCAACCCACATGTTTTCTCTTTTGTTAGAAGCAATTACTGAATCTGTGAGGGAGTAGGAATTATTCTAAGATCTTGGTCCTGTGAGGCTCTAATGGTATTGCAGAGCCCAGAGCATAATGCCCTCTTTTCCATGACAATGGCACTGAGTGGAGTAAAGTGTAAATAAGTTAGTGTTTCTGTTGGAATAAAAGAGTAAGAGACTATTAAAAATGAATCGCATAAATTCATACTCAGACTATTCCAAATTTTTCAGCCAGTAATTTGCTACCTACTGATAATATCCCCTCCATCAGGGATGTCAATTGGATAGTTGAGAAATGTAGAAATAGAATGTCTGCAAGATGGTTTATAACACAAACAGAGAAGAGATGGGTTAAAATACAAATGTTCTTTCCCATAAAGTAATTAAGTCTTGTGTTTCAAGAAACAGAAAAAGCTACTAGCTGAGTTTTAGTCTGAAAGCACTCTTTGTCTGCAGCAGTCTCTGAGGAGGGGCAAATCCTACCATGGTGTGATTAATTCCTAGTACTGGTTTCAGTGACTCTTCAGCTGTTCCAAGTATAGCACTTGAGATGTGGGATGCTCTTAAGTGAATCATAGAGTCATAGTTAGAAGGTCTAGTCATTTCATCTGTTCTGCAAGGGTGAGCATGTTCTCAAAAGCTATTCCACTATGTAGCTGGTCTCACAACAGGACCTTCCTAATGTTCAGATTCGTTTCTTTCCTGTCTGAATTTTACCACTTACCCCAGTTCAGCGTCAAGAGAAATTTTTCCTAGTCTTGCTTGTCCAGACTTCCTGCTTGGCAAAGAATTTATTTGGCAAGACCAAAATCTGTTACTGTATAGGTTTTAGTATCTGTTGGCTTTAGCCTTTAAATCTATTACTGATTTTGGCTTCAGAAAAAAATTGGTACCCCCAAAATCTGAAACCCTGCAGATCTTTGCCAAAGAAAAAGAGTAGGGAGGTGGGGAAAGCACAGACAGCTCCTTTGATCTACTTTTTCTCATCTGACAGGGCACAAGCAATCTTACAGGTGACTTGTGACTAAATCCTGCAATGAGATGCGTGCTTTAGGTAAGCTCACCTCCAGGGATGAGGGACATGACTTCAGTTTACAGCAGAAGAGGGCGAAGAGCCGTACCCAGCTGGTACTTCCACATGCTGTAATTACCAGGTAGGTAAAGACCCGAGTTCCTGAAAGCCGTAGATCACTGCCAGAGCGTAGCTGGTCCTAGCTAGCTGGGCTTATCTGCAAGGCTAATTAGCTCATATGCAATGCCAAACAAGCGAGGCTACAATGTTTTCAGCTCTGAGGCAGGCTCAGCTGACAGCAGGCTAGAGCTGCCTTTGCTATGCAGATGTGCAAATGCATGCTAAGCTGCCTACTCCCCGAAGGAAGGAGGACCTCGATTCTTACACGAGAGTGTCAAATAAAGCCATCAGCCATAGATTCAGTTTCTTTCTCTGGCCTAGCACTTCTTTGTCTAAGCAAAATGGAGCAACTTCAACGTGACTGCTAGAGAGACAGCCAGGAGACCAAATGTCCACTAGCAGCTGTGGTTAGAATGTTTATAGCAGGTAAAGGCAGCCTCAGCCTCCGTGGGCATTCAGTAAGGGTTTCTGGCTGCTGGTGACTAGCAGTGTTGGCTACATTTTTACATATTTATTTCTCAGGTTGCTCATCACTCACTTTCTGAGTGCTTCAGTTCTCTAAAGCTAGAAAAAGTGCAAGGTATTCTGGACTTGCTAAGTTCAGCAAGGACTGGGCCATGTGAACCATGTTTCAGATACATCTGTCTGTACAGACCTGTGTGATTAAGAAGATAGGAAAAACTAGCTAGACTGGGATTGAAGAAGCGGATTTGAATATGGGAGGAGAAGTTAAAAAGGAATCCTTAAATAGTTGAGATAAGCTTTAGTATCCTTATATCTGTATTTGAACTAGACTCTTGAACATTCATAGCCTATCTCCCATCTGTGCCCCTTGAGATATGCCTTGTATAATTCATCACTTAGGGAGTAATATATTTGTAAGAGATCGTGTTGATGTTGATGCAGATCTATCCTTCCTGGGCTAGCTAATACCAAACAGTGACTCTCCTCCTGTATATGGGAAAGAATCTTTGCAGGAGTGCACTTTACACATTCCATTTTGTCTCACGACTCTCAAAAAAACTTCTGGTATGATTCTCTTTCTGTGGTGTTGTCTAGCAATTCCTGCTTGCTAGGTAGTGGTATGTGGAGTTTATTATGGTACCAGATCTGTCAGACTAACAGAACAGTTTTTTATTCCTTCTATTATCTCTGCCCCTTCACCCATTCCCCTAGGGAAAATTTTCATTAAATCACTGTAACAGTTATGGAAGGGTGGGTTATAGAAAACAAACTGAGGGGAGTATGAACCTCAGCTAAATGTTTATGTGTATAAACTTCTTTATCTTAATGTATCTTGCAAAAGACAGGAAGAAGAACTTTTTTCTGATGAGACTTCGGATACAATGGACAGCAGATAAACTCCAGATTCTCTTGCTAGTTATTCTATCTATTTGTATATCACTGAATTTGCTCTCATATCATGTATCCTTGAAATATCAGATGACTCAGACATAGATAATTTCTTGTAAATTCAGTGCAAGTTGGCAGAAACTGTAACATCTGAAGGAGCCTTAATAGCTTTCCAGATCTGACTTGATCAAAAAGCTGTTCAGACATGACCTGCTTAATTCTTCCAACACTTCAGTAAAATATTTAGACAATATAAGTAATATTTTAGAGGTGAACTAATAACTCATAATGTATTTATTGCCAGTTGTATTTCTGCAAACTAAATGTTTGTGAACACACTGCAAATATTTTAGATATGCACTATTTCGAAGACTCTGATGATTTCATGAAAAATGTTTTTTTTATCAGTGAAGCACAAATTATTGAAAAAGGAGTATTCAGGAACCAAAAGATGATATGGAGTTGCTTAGCAATGATGATCATATCATACTGTGTAATTTGATGATTATTGTTTTTATATATCACCAGCATAGTGCAAATTTTGTAATGTACAATTGCATAAAACACTGAATTTCTTTTTTTTTTTTTTCTGTACAGAATTTCTGTCTGGCTACTATCTGTTGCTGATAGATCCTGTCAAACACCCCTCAAAAGGTAACACAAAAGGACTGCAATTGAATGCAAGCACATTTTCAAAATCATATTGAAAGTAATACTTTTTTCTTAAATTTAGTTAGTTATTGTGTCTCAGTATTACTAAAGAAAAAACAAAGCAAATAAGACAAATTTTGGCCAGTAAGAAGGGAACATTTTCAAACACAGCTGTGTTCTTCTAGGTAATTTCTCTCTAATGAAAGAAACTTAATCCATAATTGAACTTTTACCAACTATGTAATAATATCCCAAATGAGCATTTATTTTTAGTTTCTAAAATGTTGGCTTTCATTGCTACTTATTCCAAGTTGTTAAGTAGGCAATGGATGTGCACTCTAGTGTGACAATTCCCAGTTCCAAGAAAAACTCATGGTCTTGTAATAGCACTCAGCTCCTCCCTTACCCATTTCTATAGCAGAAATTCAGGCACACGGAGATGTGCAAAACCAGAGTTTCTGTCTCACTAATTTTGTGAATTCTATTTTCTGTGCCTCTGTCCCGGCCTCAACAAAACTTCTGCCTTCAGTCACCCAGAATTACCTTCTTTTGCTCGTTTACACTACAGAGAAGGGAACTTCCCTCAGAAGTCGTGGGTTTTTCTGCTTGACAATTCCAACATACATTATGTAGAGCTCAGAAATAAGGCTCCAAGGGGAAAACTGGGAGGATTTTCCTGCCTTATGCATTTTCCACCCACGGAGGGGCACTTAGTGCCACCAGGACATGACACACCTCCTCAGGCTCCCTGTTTTCCAGTTGAGCTCAGGGAGACAGCAGTCCTGCCTTTGTCTGGGTATATCCAGGTGGAAAGGATCAAACCTGCTGAAACAAGATGCTGCTGCTGCTGCTGCACCAATTCATTGATTCCTGGCTGTGTTTAACTTGCATAACTTACAGGGTTTAGGGGGAATGCTGGTTGCTGCTGTCTGCACATCCAACAAGGCAAAAAGACTGCCCACATGAGGAAGAAGATGCTACTGCTGTAGCAGTACTGCTGTAGCATTCCCGAAAAACATGTAAGAGGTGCAGACTGCTTTGTGTGTATTTTACCCAGCAAGTTCAGCATTTCAAAACCTAGCACTGCTCTGCCCGTCAGCCTCCTCACCCTGTTCATTCCATGCTGTCTGCACACCTGCACATTCCCTCCTAGAGCCGCACTGGAACCAACTGGAACCCTTGCCTCTGAAAACAAACATGCTTATTATGGTCTAAAATTAGGATGCTTTTACTTCCCGTCCACCTTTCAAAGGGACCATAAAACTGACTAACAGGGAGACTACTGAAATTTAGTAAGTTTCTGTTTATATACAGACGGGGTCTGGTTTTAGTGCTCTTTGTACCTGAAAAAGATAGGCTTAGCTGCTCATTCCCACACTGCTATGTTTAGGACACAGTCTAAATGTGGATATGTTGTATGTGGCTATGGCAAGACGGGCATAAATGGAGCTGGTGTGAACAGAAATTGTTCCAGCTAAAATTCGGGGTTTGCTTTTGTTAGATAGGAAAATATTTTGTCAGTGGCTATAAATCTGATGTAACCCCTCTATCCTCTTAGATTTTATATACATATATGTATACACACACACACACACATATATATATACAGGGGAAACACATAATGCAGTAAGCAGTTACCATAATACAGATACTGGGACTGAACTAAACACTGCAGCTGCCTTGATTTCGAATTCCTCAAAATCAAGGAAAACTTCCCTTTACTTTGAATGGCTCCGGTCAGGTCTGTATTAGGCACAAGGGCCCCAAAGTATTTATCTATATGAAACAGTTAACAGTTTGGTTATGCAAATACGAAGTGTTTCCGGGGGTTCCTGAATGTTTGCCTTTTGTAAAGTTCACCTGCTCTTCTGGGGCTTTAAATATTTGATTTAATAATTCCAGTATGCCGCATGGAAGAGAGAGTGGGTGAGAAAGAATGGGGGCTAAGAAAAAGGAGAAATTATTTGAGATGACAGAGAGAAGTCAAGGTAGAAGTCATGAAGCAAAATCAAAAGGAAGAAAATGGAAAGACAGTGGGGAGGAAAGAGTACATCCAGGAAATGGCTTAGTATAAGCTTGATTCACCTATTGTATAACTACATACAAAAGAAATGAAAGTGGGAATACAGAATGCTGAGCACAAAGAGGGCAGCTCATGCTCAGCATTCCGTATTCCCATTTTCATTTCTTTTGGTCGGATGTATCAGCTCCAGGGACTTCTTGCGTGGCGTGTGATGGGAAGGCCAGCCAGGGGAAGGAGGGGCAGAGACAGACAGAAGTCGCCTACAGAGAACGTGCCTGCCCCTGTCCCCTGAGTTCCGCTGTATTCCCCCACCCGCAGCCCGCACAGCTGCTGGTGGCTCAGTCAGTCACTACTGCACGCTGTGTCTGCTGCGGGCTGGGACAGCTGGTGGCCCTGCTGGGGCCAGGTTTCCAGCTCCCCCTCCAACAACAGCTTAGTTACTGAGGGGGGATAGTGGGGTCAGAGCTGGCCGTGGGGACCTGATTCGCTGCCTGGGCACTGCTGGGACATGAGGGTCAGCCAGGGACTACGTGCACTGCGGTGGTGCAGGGAACAAGAAAAACGATGGGGGCACGTGGTCTGACATAGAATTCCTTAAAGCCAGCTTGAGCCATTCCGGCTGTGAAGGTTTTTGCCTGTATTGGATTAGTGAGTTGTTTAGGGATCTGGGGCAAACCAGTAAAACAGGCTGATGAATCCACACGGTAGGTGCCAATCTGGGTTGCTGCCTTTTTCAGGAGTAAACAACTAGGAGCCATTGTTCATCTTCCCAGCTCTCTGCAGGACACGGGCTGTAAATTACATCTAGGAACAAAAGCTTGATGGGAGTAGAACCGGGCGCTCAACTTCCCAAGGGAGTGCTTTGCCCTCCAGCCAAAAGAGCAGCTTTTCTTGCTTCAACCAGCACAGGCTCTTCTTGTGCCTTCTCCGAGCCCAAGAAAAGTGTACAGTTCAAGATGTGCCGCACTGGAGCATTTACAACCGTTGCCATTACAAAGCCTGTTTCCAGGATTGATAATGAAAATTAAATCTACTCTGAAATTGAATCCAGTCTGAAACACAGGAAACTAGATTGCAGTCTAGGGACATGGAGGAAATCTTATTAAAAATAGCATATTTTATTGATATTACAGATAAGTGGGTATGAAATCCTCCCTGCTCCCCCAAATCTGATTTTCAGCCAGTCTCACAGATCACCTGTAGTCTGCTCAAAATATACACAGCCACGACCAGAATTACCTAATGACATTTGTGGTTTTTATATTCACTAAGACCAGTTGCTGCTGAACTCCCTATAACAAGCTTGAAATACTCTCCAAATTATGCTCAGAAAATGATTTTTTTAATTTTTAAAAAACAGTATTGTTCTTATAATAGAAAAAAAATTTAAATTAGGAGCTTTAGTTTTTAGAAATTTTGGTGTTTCAGAAGACAAATGCCAGCTATTTTCACAGAAACAAAATTCCATTCTACTCTTCTTTCAATTTCTCCCATTTGATAGTGAAATCAATCTCCATTCATACCTTTTTTTTTTTTCCATTGTAAGTACAGGTTCATTCAGGTACATCTGTTTTGTTGTCTGTCCATAATTTAAAATCTAGATATTCATTCTTGGGAGAGGCTGCCTCACTGAGTTCAGTGCAATTTTGGTCCTTCAATTAAGGTAGGCCAGAATTTCATCTTCTATGTGAGTTCTTGTAAAAAACTATCTTTTTATATCACTGTAAGTCATGCATGTTCCTTTTGTAGGGCTCCAACATATGTACTCCCTAATAGGATTTTTATCAAAATTAATTAGTGTTGGCTACAGTTCACATATGTGATAAAATCACAAATGAGTTATTTTGGTGTTCCTGTACTATATTTTACCATCACAGATTCAGTATTCACTGCGTCAAAGGCATCACAGAAAAATATGCTTTTAAATGCTGGGGCTTTATCCTTTTTCAGTCTTATTGTTTCATTCTCTTTTGAAAAGTTAATTCATTAATCATTTAACAAATTTTTGGTGCCAGTAATTTAGCTGCTTCTTGCCAAGGAAGTAAGCAAATTCCGGATCTCAAATATTTAACTGTACTGACAGGCTCAAAAGGGATGCTCTGCTGCATTTCTTCAGCTGAAAATTTGCTTCAGGATTTTTCTATTCCTATGTACTAAGATTTTCCCAAACTAAAGGAGAAGTTACGCATTTCTCACACAGAAATCCCCAAAACAAAACCGAAAAACAGACCCCAAACCCAACAGTTTTTCCAGAGTCGTACATCTGCTTTGACTAAATTTTCTGGGCAGCATTTTACCCTGCAGCCAGGCTAAAATTGGGCTGCTGTCTACCTAAGACCAGCATAAGCCGACCATGTTTGTGTGGGAAAGAAGGAAATATTTTTGTGTCATTTTTTCGTAGGAATGCACATGTGTGTCCTGGGCTGATAGGTAAGCAGGCAGATGGCATGAGGAACGGCCAAACTCACATGTCACCTACAAACAGCTCATTAACTATTTTTGTGATTTATCACATGAGATGATGTAATGTGATCAATTATTATCGATTTGTATAGATCTGCCTTTTTCTTTTCCATTAGGCACTAGCATCTCCATGCACCTGGTCTAAATGTGTCTAATCTTAGCCCAATTTTTTAGCGCAACAAGAGAGAGTCTTTCCAAAGCAGAATACCACCCACCCTTGCCAAACACATGCAGAAGTACTGAAAAGACTGAGATGAATAACAAGTAACATTTTTTTATCTAGAAAACAACCTATTCATAATCAGGTGTCAGAAGGGCTAGAATTAGAAACTTTAGACCATGAAGAGACTAGGAATTTCCACTCCTGGTAAAATAAGACTCTTCCTCTGTCCCTAAAATGGACATTTTTCTCCCTTTACCCGTGCCAAAGAAAACTTTTTTTTTTAATTCTATATAATTATAAATAAAGGGTATTAATGGAGAGGCAATTAATGTTCATCAAAAATAAGACTCAAAATTTCCTGAATTTTAACTAAATGTTTAATTATTCTGTTTCATCCAAAGGATGTGAATTTTAAAATTAGTTTAGCAATTGAAGAAGAAGATATACTTAGAAAATGTAAAACATTCATTAACTGTGCACTAGCATTTTGAAATAAGCTTTATTAATGTATTTTGATGCCAAAACATTCGCAGACATAAATGTACAGGATTTTACAGAACTATTTCTCTTTCCACTTTAGACAATAAGGTATATAGGAGATTGCTTTCTAATTGCTTTAAAGCTGTTTGTTAAAAAAAAAAAAAACCTAGCATATTCACTAAAGAAAATGTGTTTTATCTGTAATTTCAAAGTTGTTAGCTTCTTAATAAAAGGATTCCCTGTGTTTAAAGGAAAGATTTTTAACTTTGTCCCATCAGATATTCTAGACCTGTAGGAAAAGCCTGTTGGAGCCTGTTGCTAAAAATTTGGCTGGTTGAGGAAAGGATAGCCAGCCATCTCTAAGTCGAAAGGCAAAAAAAGGCAAAGTCCTGAAAATCTCTTTGTGACCTTCTTGAGCCTGTGGCTGGAGACACCTATCTGTATTTTTCCATTGTTTGTGTTAGGAGAGATTAAATTAATGAGAAAATTCTTTCAAGTGGGAAGATCGACAAAATGGTAATCTGATATAGGACTGTTCATTCCAGATTTGGCAAGGGAAACTGAAATCAGGGCATTTCTGGCTGTCAGTCATTGCCACATGCTGGTTGTAAAAGGTGAGATGTGCCGGCTTGGGTGATCCCTGACCAACCCCTCACGCCACAGCACAGGAGCCACTGTTGCAATTCTCCAGCTCTGAAGAGAAGCCGGTGCAAGGAAACACCACGGGAAATCGCTGAGGCACACAAGAGACAAGCTTTTTTGCTTATCTACAGAGGCCTTGAGGTTTTCACCAGGGGTTTCATGAAGAGCCAAGCCAAACCACACACTGCAATGAACAAGTGTCCCTCAGGAGCTGAGACCTTTCCTGAACCTCAAAGATCTCACACCTTTTCATCCGGTTTCTCTGCTTTCTGTGTTGGGAATAGAAGGAAAAATTCCTTCCATACTTCATGCCAGTAATACAATAAAATATCAGCCTTAGTCCTCAGTATCACTGGCATTATGCTGGCACTGGCATTATTCACTCCTCTTGCTGGAGCAGCCTGTGCAGAGAACGGGCTGTGGGAACCTGAACCACCTCCACTTACCTTCTGCATGATGTTATCCTCCAGCAATGAACACAAACATTGCAGAAGGCTTCACTGCACAGCAGGCATTTTGCTTGCTCTTAACTGAACTGCAAAAACAGAAAATGGTGAGATAGGAATAAATTAGCAAAATATTTTTTGGGAATCATCCAGGCTGTTATAGATGCTTTACCGGGTTTCAGAAACTGTAGTGCTTTATGTTCACTTGGTTTGCAATAATGAATAGATTTTAAATGCAGGCGGAAAAACCTTATAACAAACAGTGCATTTCTGAGCTGAATCAGGAGAGATTACACAAATTTTCCTACAAGCACAATAAGTGTAACTTTTGACTGGACTTGAGTAAGAAGAGAAGGTTTAGCGGCTCTTTAAAACTCAAGTGTGCCTGCTTAGTCAGTACTAGCTCTCCTTCCACTCCCCCTTCTTCTACTGCTGGGTAACTTTTGTTGCAATATGGGTGTGACTTTTGATGGAGCTTCCCCCTCCCAGTTATGTCATTACTTCAGTTCCCTTGAATCAGAATAAAAAGTGCAGCAAACTTCAGACTCATTGACTGCAGGCTTAACAAGCGTCGGGGCTTTTCTTCTTTCTGCAGCTTGCAAGGATCTTTGGATTTTGCAAAACAGTTCCAAGAAAACAATGGCCAATTTCTTCTTATGGGCAACATTTGGATTATGTTTGCTGAAGCTCTGTGTAACAGAAACAGGTAAGATTTTTATGAATGAAAACACGATTGTTAAGTTAATGCTTCAGACAGCAAGTGCTCTTCTGCTCGATAGCTAACAGCTTTCCTGCATCTATATACTTTTTTAAAGTGTTATCAGAGACGTTTTAGAAATGTAATCTCAGTTGTGCTGATCTGTACAATCACAGAAAGCTGTGTATTGCTTGTAAAGGGCAGTTCCAGATGTATAAAACAGAATTGCAGAAGATTAAAGAATGAAGTTTAAACTAAGAACAGAACTACATTCGGGGATTCAGGACAGCTCTGGTAAAGCTCAGTTCGACAGTGTGACTGCTGTTACAAACTCAGTTTGCTCTCAGTTCCGTTCTGGACTGCAGCAAAAAGGGGGGCAAGGGGAAGGGGGTGAGCCCACCCCCAGCTCGCAGCTGCATTCTGGAGTCTGCATGAGCTGAACCAACAGCTAAAACATACTGCATTTGGGCACAGCCGTGCTGAACTGGAGAAAAACTGCGGGGATCTCTGCTTTCATGCCAAGCATGCTTGCTTCTGACTTATTAAGGTCTCTTTGGGGATGACTGTTGAGCTTTTGGAACAAAGGGGGTTAGAAGCGACAAAATTCAGTTGTTTATCAATTGCCTTCGTGAAGCTTGATTATCTGCTTCAAATATTTATGTTTAAAAATCTAAGGTTAATGCAGAGAAAAAAAATGTATGTCCAAAGTGACAAAAAGCTTTTGAAATTTCACATGGTGCAGGCTCAACCATATTTCAGGGAAATGATCCTACTTTTAACAGACTCACTGTGACTGCAACTGCCTCGAGGCATTTTGTGGTTCGGGATAACAGTTGTGCTTCGATATTGTTTTTGTACTCATCACTTTCAGGAGTCTTAACAAAATGCATTTTTCGTGGCCACTGTCACCCACGGGCTGTGTGTATGTGTATAGTAAATACATATCTCACTTGCCTGAGCAGCAGGGGATACTTCTGTAATGGTTGCAGCGCTGCCAGGCTGTGAATGGGTGTGTCAGGGGGAACAAGTTCCCAGTGCATCTGTGATAGCTGAAGCAGCCTCATTGCTTTTCTTTCTAAAATCGTGTGTCCATCGCACCAAAATGCTCTTGCTAAGATCAGGTATATGGACAAAACCTTAAGAGAAAGGACAGGGCTACTGTAGGCAAATAAAGTATGTCTAAGATGTGTTTAAATCCTTGGCTTGGTCCAAGTCTGTGCACTATATAAATATAACTCCTCGACTGATTTTTGCTTCTATGAGCTGCCTGGAGTGTCCTAGAGAGTAGGGTCTGCATTAACTATGGGAGTAAAGCGTTTTTACAGTGAGACAGAAAGCCCCATAATCGAGCCTTCAGCATAGTTACAACAAGTATGTCAAACTTCACATATGCCCCCCAGGGAAGTTTACTGGCTTAGTAAGGTATTAGACTATAGCTACAGCATATTTTAGTTGGTATAAAGTACATTCCAGCATGACTTTATAGTCAGTAATGATTTCAAAACAGCAATTGATGCTGGTGTTTTCTTTTTTTAGCCAGTGATTTTGCTGTGTATCACAGACTAATGACTATTGCTCTTGGGAAACTCCTGAACTGGAATTTTGATTCCTTTAGTACGGAATTTTACAGAATTAAAGAGGACCTGGAATTACTCTTAATGTTATTTCAGAAGGAAAAATGAGATACAGAGAAAACTGAAAAAGTTACTTATGCTGATTTCTGTGGTGTTGTGACTATACTGTCACTGATACGTGAACAAGGTTTATTCATGGTGTTGACATGACTTGTCTAAGGAGTCTGGAACCCGGAGGATATAGATGCTGACATCTTGGTTAATGATGTTTTTGGAGCTGATTTTCTCCTGTGAGCATTATGTATTTGTAGAAATATTTTTCTCAAAGTTTTCCTTAATTAACACAAAGCGAATCCTAGAGTTTTGACCCCCAAACTGGAAGAAACTGGAACAGAAGTAGGAGCGGTAAAGGTGAAATGGAAAGAGGGAGGATGAGTCTACCCGTGGGAGGAGGGAGCTAGGCTGTTAGCCCTGGAGAGGTTGCCAGAGCCCCATTACAAGGTACGGCTCTGAGACAGGGCTACCGGAGCTGCTGCTCAGTCGCAAAGGAAGAGACCTGCCTGCCCCTTGGTTTACATATCTATGGCGTAAATTTGTAAATAAAGCAGATTGAAGAAGCTCTTTGTGCTAGTTTATTTTCACTCAGTCCTTACGGTGTGTATTTTGGCTATTTTCCCAAAGCTACAAAGTAACTAGACTTTATTAAGAGTTCACTTGAACTTTCCATCATTGTTTAGTGGAAGGGTTACATAGCTGCCCTTGAAACACTCGCGCACACAGAGCCAACAAACCATGGCAGGGGATTGTCTTGCAGTCTTAGGAGAAATGTTTGAAGATTCTTTAGGTACTGTTGTTCACCACAATGAAGAGCCATTACCTTGAAAAGAGGAAGTCAGACAAAAGCTTAATGAAGACAGATAGCATCATACAATTGAGGAAGAACTTTTTAAAGTAAATGCTTTTAAAACCACTGGTAGCTCCAGCCAAGGTTAAAGAAAATGCTCATCCATATGTGGTGTATCTTTCTTCCCAGAAGAGTTCCCATGACTTTCATAGACCTGACTTGAAGGTAGTGTGGATATTGCAGTTATTCATCTATCACCTAAACATGCATGAGGTTCGACTGTATCAAGAATGTGCCAGCAGTAGGAGATACCATGACATGCTGATAGGCAAATAAACACCAGAAGGAATCATGAGCTCATTACTGCTAAAATACTTGTTGAAAAGATGTGATAATATTTGATAATATTAGTTCTGAATGTAATTGACTGATACTAAAATACGTTGCAGAGAAGCAGAGAAAGAACGATGTAGAGCTCTTTTATAGGGAGAGGGTAAATCAGCCAAAGAACTTAAAAGTTTTTGACATTCCATTTGCTGTAAGAAGGCTTCTCCATCTGCTTTCTCGTCTTCTTGCATCACATTTTTGTTACAGAACTAAGGGATAAATGTTTGAAAATACAGTCAGTAGGGACGATGATAATTCTCCTCTTCATATGATATGTATTGTGTTATTTATGTATCACTGTGTGATTTTGGTCTTTTTTTTTTTTTTTTAAGAGAATGCTATGTGAGAAAGCAAGGGAAGGAGTTCTGCAAAACTCTCCTCAAAATTGTTTTTTTTCAGGACCAAGGCTAAACGTAGGTAGCCGTCTGTGAAATAGAACTTCACAGAGAGGGTAATTGTGAAACAAACACGACCTACCACAGTAATCTTGTCAACTTTGAAAACAATGCAACATTGCCCTGGAACATTAATAGTGTTCAAAAGTATCAGCTGGCATCTGGGAGCATGCTGATTCAATTTGTCAGCATTAAACTGAGTTCTTAAAAGTTGCTACAAAGTAAAACACATCCACAGTCTGTTTTGTTCTTTGCCTTTACCAGTCAGGGTTTCTGTGTGGCAAACCTCGTGGTTTGGACCGTTCTCTGTGTGTTATCCACGACTGTAGGCGTGAAGCCAGTTTGGTGTAGCTGCTGGTCATTTTCCAGGAGTCCATAATCTCTTAACATGCAGTCATCTCTCCCTCCCAGAGAGGCAATAATAATTTCAAAGCTATCAGACGCTGTAATTATCAGTGACCATTATGGGTGCTGCTAATAGTAGTGGCAGAGAGGATGGTGTCAGTGCAGTGTGTTTATCAGCTTCCTCCCCGCTCAATCACAAGCCTCCCCACGCTGCCTCAGCTGTAATATCAGTAGCAGCTGGCTGTGATTTCCCTCCCTTGCCGCGGCTGCCGGAGCTGCCCCCGCCCAAGGGACGGCACAGCAGCTCATCGTATGAATGAGTCTGCAGGCAGCAGTGTGAAGTGGCAGCTGAGAAAAAGAGGGGTTTTCCTTGGAGAATCTTTCCAGTCAGACAGAAAGTTCAGCTAATTGCAATTTAAAGTTCAAACCTCCGTGACTATTTCCTGCCTAACGAATCCTGCAGTCATTTTTTGAGTCTGTGCTTTCAATTAAGAACATAATTGAACTTTCTTTTGTAAGCAATGGCTTTGGGACTTTCCAGTTCCTCTGCATGACAACACTGGCAACTTTATATAATGCATCAAGCTTATTTTGGTACAATAACCTTCAATTCTCAGATTGTGAAACACTAAAAAAAAAAAACCACCCAAAAAATACAAAAACCCAAAAGAAACAAAAGGAGTTGAAGAATAATCTACAGTTTTAGCAGTTAAAAACATGAAGGCACAAGCAGGGTATGCTAATTCAAAATGAAAAACACAGAGAAGACCTGAATTCTGCTCACATGCGGAGTTTGAAAAATACGTTGCTTCACCTTTTTTCTCTTTTCTGTTGATGACTGATGCAGCTTAGTAGCTGGAAGCTCTAAGAGACTGTGCTGTGTCTTTAAAAAAACAAAACAAAACAGGAAAAAAGCCAGACATGCACTAGCTGTGTTAAAACTTCCACCTCTCTTTCTGCTAATGATACTGTTACAAAAGCATTGTGAGAGGGTTATAGGAGATTGCCAGGGTACATACTGGCAGCTGCCTAGGAAAAGGGCAATAGCCTGCAATCCTCCACTTCACAATTAATGTCTGTTTTACTAAATATATTCTTTCGTAAATTAGATGCTGCCTCTGACAGAACATATAATAGAAAAAAAAAACCTGTCATGGCATAGCTTTTGTTAATTATGTATGTCTCACAGTGACAACATGTTAGCAAAACAGGTTCTCAGAAGTACATTTCCCTAGGGGGCTTTTTTATTGTTATTTTTGTTAATGGATAGGTGTCTGTAAAGAAGCAGGGTGTGGTGTGTGTGGGTAGCTGTAATGAATAGTTTCTTGCAGGTTTCCCATACAGAAGTGAGAGGTAAACTGAAGCTCAGTGGATGTCCAGTGGGCACCCAGACCCCTGGGAGCAGGTGTAAGGGAGTGCCCAGGCAGCAAGCAAGCTGCTGGGGTGTAGAAGTCGAGCACCAGCCCGAAGCTGGCAGCCTCTCAGAGAGAACACAGCCTGCCAGCAGGGAGGCGTATCAGCAAGGGAGTGGGATAATGCGTGCCAGGGCAGCAGGGCTGTGGCTGTTTGCAGAGCCCACATGCCCACTCAAAACAGACTGAACAGGCTGGAATATGCTCTTCCTGCAGCATGTAAATGCACTAGTTCAGCAGTGCTGTAGGGGTGGTTGTGATGGGAGTGATTTACCTGCTCTTTGCCATCGGCCAACGAGGCGGAGTGTCCCTACCACAGCATGAAGGGACGAGGGAGTGACACAATATGTCACTGCTGAGGACAGCCAGGTCTTCCCAGCTCCATCCTGGTGCTCTGGATAAAGCTTCTGCACAAGGAATATGGAACAGTTAACCAGGCAGGTTGAAGGGAAAGTGGTATTTGCCAGTTATAAAGAAACATGATTCATTAATAATGAAGACACTGAGGGTGCGGCCTGAACGCATCTTTCACTCACTGCCTTGTTTTTCCTCCTCCTGCTTGATCCGGTGTCCTTCATTATTTACATGTCCTTTCCCTTTCCCATCATTTACACAGGTGTGTAAGTATAGCACAAAATGCCTCTTTCACTAATGAGTATTCGTATTTGTAAATGTAAGGTTTTGTTCTCTGTTACTATATGATTTTTATGCATAAATTTGACATATAGGAACACTTAGAACATGGAAATGTAATAATACTTATTTTGTGTAAATCAATTTCGCCAGTAGCGGTGCTGTAAAAATCTGATAAAACTTTATTGCTCTGACAGTTTTATCCTGTTTACTTGTGTGTTTGCTATCTATATAGACACCAAGGACCAGCAGCTATTTTCAGTTCAATAGCAATTGTTTCCTGTTAGACAACAGCAAATGCAAAGTAGAGTTTCCTTAAAGAGTTCTTATTCCATGCTTATCTTTTTATGGTTAGGGATGTTTGAAGCAGTTTGCCAAACGAGAACTGACTTATATCTTTTGCCCTACTGTCAGACTTAACACTTCTTTAGGTTCGTGGACTTTAAAATTTATTTAATAATTAACTGAAGAATGGTGTCTTAAATTTTAGTCAAGTTTCACTCCTGTTTGAATCAATACTTCCTAGTGATAAATATCTACTGTCTTATTGAGATTTTTGGAGGTATTTGCACTTAAAGCTTGATACTCTGGGAAAGGCTATAGGGCTGGGGTGTCCAGTGACTTCGAAAGATTGGTATTAGCAAAATACCACTCTTCCATTGCAGGAGTCAGTGTAACTTTGTCCTCTTGTGAGGAGCAGAATCTCTCCTAGCACAGAAAATATAAATGCCCTTCTTGAGATTGCACATTGAGCTCTAAATTTTTAAACTCCCCTTTTCCAGAGTGTAACAAAATCGTTTTATACCCTACTGAGAAGAGATACTTGGTGGTTCCAGTTCATCACTGAGCGGGCACAGCTAAGGTTTTAGACAAGCACTTATCCCATTAACAACTCTTTTTTTAAAAGTAGTAACTGGCAGACATTTTTAGCATGTGAGACAGATTCCCATGGTGACTGCCTAGAGAGAAGTTTTTTTCCTGCTTTTGTGGCTTGCCTCAGTAAAACCCTGGATCTATTTGCTCCCTGTTGTGGTATAAAATGTTGCAGAGCTCTTCTAAGAGTGTCTGTGATGATTTTTGTGTCTTGTGACATTTCTACAAGATAAGTTCTATTAATTCCTTTTTTTTTTTTTTTTTTTTTTCCCCTTCTCCTTTTATTCTTATGGCTTAATTTCCTGGCTGCTTTTTGGGTGGGAAAAGATTACAGTAGTTTTACTTTATTTTCTGAACATATTCTTGACCTGCCAAGTCTCACACATTATCTAGTAGTGTTATTGTTTGTGTTCACACTGAACAGAGCATAGCATTAACTGGTTTGGTTTTTTTTTTTCTTAACAGTGAAGTAGGGGCAATCTTAGAGCATCATGGAAGGGTAAGATTAGCACAGTTTTTCAGGTGATTTCTCAGGGCATCTCTAGGCATACACACTAGACAGCGTTTTCTGGCTCTGTTGGTTCATGTGGATTAGAGAAAAGCCCAGTTGTCCAGTTTTTCAGGAGGAGACATATCCTGTGATCCTGGTCATTGTAAGACCAGTGACTAAATCTGAATTTGCTTTCTGATAGTGCTTTGATGAGAGTTTATTTCAAATCAGATAGTACATATAACAATTAGTTTCTGCTTCTTTCTGTCGCTGGAGATGGTTTTTCTTCTTCTTTTATATTTCTTAACAACTCCTACTACTTATATATATGCCAGTGGGGACCAGACCTATCATAAATTAGTGCAGCATAAACAATATATTGCATAAAGAACAGTGCAAGACTGGTAAGATGTTGCAACAGTGCCCTTAAAGATCAGTAGAATTTCTATCCGAAATTTTGCATTCACAAATGAATAAACCCTTGAATTAATTTCTTTTGCTGAGCAAAGGGGGAAAAAAAGTAAAAAGCTCTCTCTGCCCAACTAGGCAACCCTTCAAAATAAAATATGAACAATGTTATTTTCTTCAATTGCTTCTGTGTTGTCACAAGCCCATTAAAAAATATAGCATAACCAGAGCATTGAAAGTCTTGGGCCCAGCAAGGCTTATACCCATTAATAAACTACAAAAGTATTTATTGATAACATTTACTTAATACACATCCATGTCTTCAAAGCTCGAGGTGGGCATTAGTAACAAAAACAAGTGATCTCTCCTCAATATATCCTACAATACCTTAAACATTCAAACATTTCAACGGCAGCACATGTCTGGGATGTATTCCTTCTGTTTGTCAGCAGCTGGATTCTTCTGACTATTGTAGATGAACTTGAATTCTTGAAACAGATTTGCCATCTTAGGTTTTCTCAGTGTATCACTTCAGAAATAGATGGTGTCTCTGTTGAAATTTTGTTGGTTTTTTTTTCCTTGCATTGCATGAAGTTCATGTAAATATTACAACATTTAGTTAAGAGGGAGTTACCTTATCTGATGGGTTTCACCAACACATCTAGTGGAGCTGGAGTCTGAATGTATTTAAATTATCCTAGAACTTAAAATTTGAAGTCTAGATAGAGTAGTATTTAACAGAGAAAGAATATTCCCAACTAGTGAGAAAGAAGTGAACTGAGAACCATGCTGCCAGCAGAAAATAATGATTAGTGATTCTTGTAGCCCATGGGAAGTCAGTGTTTTTCTCACCACCTCATAGGTAGGACAACAGAGAGAAAGCAATGTAGTGTAAATAGAGCATCTCCAAAGTCCCAGCCTCTTGTCCCATCAACAAGATTAGTGCCTCTTTTGCTTCAGTTTCAGAAAATGGGTATGAGTTCACACACAGGGCTATTTCAGCTGAAAGAAGCATTATGATTAATTGTAAGAAAAATGTTCTTGTGCAAATATTATTCTACTGGATGGGAAGTGAACAAGAGCACAGAGGACCAGAGAATTCTGTGAAAACTGTTACTGTAACAACAGGAAACTCTCTTCAGTTACTGTTTGGCAATCCATCACTGAGTCTGGCTGTGCAATCCTTCCTTCAGCTGAACAATCCGTGTGAGAAAATACTCCTTATGAGTAAGAGTAAGGATTTTCCTAATTTTTGAAACACCCACAGAACCTATTTTTTGCAGGCCTACACTGGATTTCTCAACAGTATCAGTCTTCTGTCTGACTTTATTACTCATAGTGTTCAAGTCATGCCATTTTATCAACACAGTCACAATCATATTACTGTTGACTCACAGCAATTGCAAGGCAATACATTAACACCTTTTTTCCATCCCTGATGAGATACAAATATATTCACAGTGATAGTCATGGCAGCATAACTAATGGGAACATATCTTTTGCTTTTTAACTTACTGGTTTGGTATCTTGAATTGATTTCTATATTGGGAAGTAGCCCAGTATCTCCCACCCTTCCAGGGAAAGTAGTTTTATGAGTCAGATGAAGTAGCAGTTTGTTATAGCAAGGTGTGTCTAAGGCATGTTTTTAGACTCTTCAGGGAAGACAGTAGGATCTATGCACAATGGTTGGTAGCAAATCACCTGGAAAAGTGGTTTCTCACTGCTTCAGCTACTTCTGCTGTTTCTAAGAGACGTCACAGAATCACAGCATGGTTTGGGTTGGGAGGGACTTCAAAGACCATCTTGTTCCGAACTCCTGCCATGGGCAGAGATGCCACCCTCTTAATGATGTTGCTGGTCTTGAACACACTCACAGGGGTGGAGCTTCTCTGGGCAACCTGTTCCAGTGCCTCCCACCCTCTCAGTAAAGAACTTGTTTCTAACATCTAATCTAAATCTTTTCTCTTTTAGTTTAAAACTGCCCCCCCTTGTCCTGTCACTATCTGCCTGTGTAAAAAACTCTCCCTCTTTTGAAAAAAACCCTTTAAGTACTGCAAGGCTTCGATGAGGCCTTCTTGGTGCCTTCTCTTTTCTGGGTTGAAGAGCCCCAGGTCTCTCAGCCTCTCTTTGTAGGAGAGGTGCTCCAGCCCTCTAGTCGTTTTCATGGCCCTCACCTGGACTTGCTCCAGCAGGTCCATGTCCTTATGTTGGGGACTCCAGAGCTGGATGCAGTTCTCCAGGTGGAGTCTCATGAGAGCAGAGTAGAGGGAAAGAATCGTGTCCTCGCTCTGCTGGCCACATTCCTTTGGATGCAGCTAACGGTGCTGTTGGCTTTCTGGGCTAGCAGCACACACAGGTGGCTCATGGTCAGCTTTTCATCCATGAAAAACCCCAAGTCCTTCTCCTCAGGGCTGCTCTCAATGAGTTCTTCTCCCAGCCTGTACTCCTATGTCCTGGATGGATGCTTTGTCTAGTGTGCCTGATAAACAACTTGATGAATTTTGCTTCAAGTAATATTCTTGGTGGGTGAAAAGATATTGTGGTGCTTTATTAATTAGTAGCTGTCTCAGATTTTGTATTATTAAGATAGCATATTCCCAAACTGCTGTTTGAATTGACTCTAGCTCAGAATGAATGCAATGTCATAAAACTCACTGTACCTGAACTGAGGTCTGCCACTGTATCATTTACCATTCAAACATGGATTTAGCTCTGGATCTTTTTGTAAAATCCAGCTATATCTCATTAAAACAGATTACTAGACTATAGGAGCATCACTACAAAATCACTGACTTCACAATGACTCCAACACTTTTTTGGGAGACAATGATGCTTCACTATTTGAGGATGACTGCATGCAAGTAATAGTGCATTGCCTTTACATGTCTCCACTGCCTAAATATCTGTAGGATTTAATGTAGTATTTGAATCACAGAATATTAAGGCCACACTGCCAGTGCCTCCTTCCCATTCTTCCCTCAAGCAAGAGAATACTCACTGCTTCTCATAAATTAAGTTAAACTTTTTTTAAATAGGAAAAATATCATTATTCCCACCATATTTGTGATAGCTACACCATTGTGTACATACTAATGTTTATTGCAAACTCTAGATATTAAACGTGCCTTTTTGCAAAATCAGTACTAAAAGATTCATTACTAAGACTGTAAGAATTATTAAAGAAATTTACTGCTCATGTAGCTTAGATTCATTACTAAGACTGTAAGAATTATTAAAGAAATTTACTGCTCATGTAGCTTAGTGTATGAATAACCTGCATACATCTTAGGAAAGTTACTTGCTAGTCAGCATTTTCAGTATAAGTCTCAAGATTCTTGAAACCCTAGTATATGGACGGAGTCACAAAGAATCTGGAAAATGGAAATATGTTGCCTCCAAAAATTCCAGGAGAAGTTGCCTGCTGGCCTAGGCAATCTGGTTACAGGCTGTGGGATCCCTGCCCTTCTTATATTAGGGAAAAACCTAAGGGAGTGGTGGATGTGACAATATTCTCTTCCACCATCAGAAGCTTGCATAAGACCTTTCCCTTTTACTTCTATAGATCATGTCCTACATTGTGAGGCATACTCTGAGCAGACTTCCTCTTTCTAGCATGTCTATATGTTATCTTTGTTTTAACTGGCTGGCTTTCAGAGCATTTGAAAAGATTCCTGAGGTTCCTTTCTTTCACTGGATAAGTGACAGAGCAAGGAATAGGAATAAGGCCCTTTGGGCTCCAGGCTGGGGATCTGTCTGCAGAGTCACTCTGTGTGTAGACTGCTTTTATCCCAAATAACTCAATCGGTCAAACAGTGAAAATCAGACTCCAACTGTTATTCTCCAGCTTTGTTTGGCGTGTTTCTTCACCTGGATTGCATGGAACTGATCCCAACTGATTCTCCTCACAGCCCTTGTCACTCAGCCTTTGGGGTTAGACTACTCACTGTACAGCCTGGAGCTCTCCTTGTATCGGCAATGATGATTATGTTTTCATCATTTCGAGGGGGGCATATCAGATAACTAATTGCAGACTATGATATCACTGCCTGCAATTTTTCCCCTGAGGTGCTACACAGCTGTACCACGTTCTACTGGAGTCTGAAAACTTTCAGCTCCCTATTGGATGAGACTATTACAAAAAGACTAATATTGATGTCAGCAGCGGTTTATCATTAGTGATGACACAGTATACGCTCACTCAGGATGTTTACCAGAGCAACAGTTGCCAGGCAGATAAAGTATGGTTGGAAGATGCATTAGCAGATTCTTTTCTTCCTACAGCAGCTGCTGAGGACTGAAGCATATTTCTTGTACTTACTTGCATTTTGAGTGACTCTGTGACTGCTTGATTTATTAATAGCACTACCCCCACACCCATTGTTTTAAAGCAGTAGCCAGGAGAGCTCAGTTAAGAGACTGGAGATTTTTGTCCATCAGTAAACAGATACTTTGATGATCTGTTAGGCACATTCATTGGGAACAACAATTTAGAAGAAAGTCAGCAGCTTGAGCTTTGTCCCCCATCCCATTTCCAGTGTGCACTTCCAGGAGCAATACAGAAATGCAAGGAATACTTGCTAATTTTTGTTGGAGAAAGGAGAACCTCCTAGTGCAAAGTATCCTCTCTGGCCTCTGTGCATACCTCCAGCCACAGCTTTTTTTCACTGCAGAGATCCACGTCAGCCCACTCGGACCTCAAGGTTAGCATGGCTGTCTCATGACTTTTCAGGCAGTTAGCAACACACAGGAAAGTGAGAAAGCTACACTCTTATTTGCTTTTTCAGACTGAATTACTAGGTACCCAAATACAGCTGGGTAGTAGGCACAGCTTAGGCACAACTTCAAAGGAAGTTCTGACATTACACCTTTGGATCTGTGGAGAGTAATCTTCACTTTCTTGTCACCACACCCAAGTACTAAGAATATGTTGTCTCTATTTATAGCAGGAACCCCTTGCAAACATGCAGGTAAATCTCTTTTAAAATATTTTCCTGGACGTTGCTGTCTTTAAAAAGGCAGGTGTGCGGAGAATTTTTTTTCCACTGAATATCACCTATCTATTAGGGATATAATTATGTGGGGTTTTTCTCTCCCATTAAAATTTTCAAGGCTTGGAACATTTTTCTATTCCAAACTGAAATGAAAATAAGACATTTAAAAAAATCCCTGAGGGAAACTTTGGTCTGGGTTCCTTAAACCATCTACATGTATGCAGCCATGTAAACATTTAAACCTAGTTTTCTTAAGTGATTATATTTTATTTTATTTTGTACAAACTAATTATTTTAATTTCAGAATTAAAGGCATTTTCAAACTGAAAGACAAACCCCTTATTTTGCTTTATTTAATAATCCATGAGGGATACTTTTAAAACCAAAAATATGGTTTATTGCCACTAAATCTGAAAATGTATTTCCCATAAATCATTGTAGGTTTCACAACTTGGCAATACTCCAAGGAAAAAATTTCATCAGACAACTCCCAAGAATCTGTAAAGACTTACTTTCACTGTCACTATTTGGAAAAGCCTTGCTTATGGTGTAGGTGGTCTATTTCAAGATTTGTTTCTCTGCTTTCTGTAGGGAATGGTGGTTAGCAGAACAAGAATATCGTAACTGGGAGAACACAAAACCACACACGTAATGATTGTACACGTGGCTTGATCCTTGGTGCTTTTGCATTGGGATGGTGAAGGACTGCTTACTTCATTCACGTGGATCTTGCAAATTTGACTTCTGAATTTTGATCAGTGTGTAGTCATCCCAGTTTTGAGTTCTATTTTCCCAGCACAGTTTTCCTTTCCTCATCAAGCCCCAAGGGATTTGAGTATAGGTGTGTTTTAATGATGTCGACATGTGTCTATTAGTGACTGTGGCTGGGATTAATGAATCGTTTTACTTAACCTAGCAAACAGCTATCCAGTGGTTTTCATCACTGACTTGGGCTTTAGTCCAACTCCTGACATAAAGGTAAAAGCCTCTGTATCCTGTTACAGTTGCCTGGGCTGCAAGTTGCTTGAGTGAAGTTTTTTACTAATAGACTCTAAAAAAAAGGTGGAATACTCAGCAAATAATGCCTTCCAGGCCCATGTGTGTTGTAGTGTATTAGGTAATCACCGAATTATATTTTTTGTACGTTTAAGTTCTCACAGATGTCAAAATGGCGGTAATCAGGCTAACTTAATATATACACTGACAAAATGTTTTGGATCCTGAAATGTTTCATGAATCCATTCCATATGAAACTTTATATTCAGAGGCCATTACTTCAAGTCAGAAGTAAAATATGCATTCTTATTTAGCCACAAAGTAGTTTTCTTGAGAAACAAGTGAAAAACCAGGCATAATTAGAGATAGGTCTGAACTAAATGACAAGATCTGGACTGACCAAACCTCCTCATATTTTAGGGCTCATATGGCCCAATTTATAGATTGGCCTGGAGAGAAATTGTAGTTGCTAGGATTTTCTTTTAAACATATTTTAATCTGTTTCCAATATGTTACTTTTTGCTACTTCATTACTAGCATTTAAAGCAGGTGATAATATTCAAAATGTAGGTATCAGTGCTAAGCTGGTGGTTGTTCCTGTTCAGAAGTACAAGATCCAGTAATCTGTGATTGTAAGGAAACATTTACCCATGCGTATCTGCCTAGAGCTAGTTTAATAAATTTAGAACTAAGTTCTTAGAATAAATATAAATCCTATATTCTATTAAAACAGAGAGAATGAAAATTATACGCACTGTCAAACTAGTTCTGTCCCTGTTGTCAGCCCCAGTTTAGCACATCCTGGTGACCTATCAATCATCTTGAACCGCAAACTGAAAAGGAAAACCCCCACGAAAACATCCTGCTAACGTTTCCTGGTTGCCATGCAATTCAGCGTGCGGTTTTACCAAGAAGTCTGTTAACACGTACAAGTCTTACACATGCTTTCGTTCAACTGGGCAGGGTGTTTTCAAATATTCCACTTTGATGTATCTCTGCAGTCGCTAAAAGAATGGCTTTTTTTCTTTTTCTCAAATACAAGACGGCATCCACCTTGAGAATTAAACCTCCAGGTGGTGTCTCGAAAACAATGAAAAGCAGGGAGTAGTGCATGAGACGTCCATATAGTACACCAAAAATCTTCATGGAAAAGCAATTCCAATTGAATTGGGAAGAGTTAGCATGAGTCAGTGTTACTCATTATACGTAAGGGTTGCAGAATCAGGGTGGAAATGGATATTGCACCTGGTTTCTTACAGTGACAGTTTCTAACAAGCCTCTCATATTAATTATCAGGGTGTAACTCAACTTCTCTGACAGGACAATGCTCTTCAGTCTGTGTGAGGCGATTTTATCCCACCAGTGGGCTCTTAACTTGAAAAATGTCTGGGGAAATGAAGTCAGTGATTTTGGCTGACAAGTATTAATTGAACCTGGTTTATATATGTGAATGGCAATATCAGGGAAAGGTTTGCATGAAGCTGCTTGAGAGAGGGAATCAGAAATCCCAGGAAAGACAGGGAGAAATGGCCTATGTGGAGGTTTATGTTTTCCACGCTCATAAAACTCAGCATAGATTTAGGAACATTCCATGGCTTTGGTTTGTGTCACCCAATCTCATAGTCTGGGTGAGATTAATGATTATGACAATTCAGACATATTTCGTACTGTTTGCCTTCTTAAAGGGCTGTTATTAAACAGCTGTAGCAGATCATGTGGATGAAAGAAGAAAGGAAAGATTGTGGCCGGTCAGGCCCCAAAACCAGATAGCTCTAAGAGGGAGAAGGAGGGAAGGTTTGTATCTTGTTGGTGCTTTCACTTCGAGTCCACTCTGAGTCAGCCCCTTTGATACTTCAGAAATGTTAAAAGAATCAGCAATAGTTTGTCACACAGTATGAGTCTTTCATTGCCTTGTCTCTTGGAACAGAATAAAAATCCATCTTTTCCATAACTGTGTTAAAGCCAGCTAAGTAACATCAACATAAAATTAATGGATTTGACCTTCCTTCCCTAAGGGAAAAGGTGAAATATATATTTTGATTTAAATTTGACAGTCATTTTTCTTCCTTAACTCAAAATTACTCTATAAACCTTCAGCATGGAAAAAAAAAATTTAAGGTATTAATTTAGTTTAGATCCCATAATTTACTTTTGATATGATATTTATTGTTGTGATCAGAAATCTTTTCGTTAATTCAGTTAAGGGTCCCCATTGTGTGGACATTAAAATCCAAGACTATAAAGTAAAAATGCTGTGTTCCCTGACAGCTCCAAGTTTGTATTCTGTCATTTTTAAAATGTGGTAACTGCTGTCTTCAAAGAGTAGATGCTGAATTCATGCAGTTTGCTTAGACTGTGAAATACCATGTGAGTTTTGGGCACTGCTTTGGTCCTTTTGCCGTACTCAGTTCTCCATGAGCAGAATGTCTCTGCTACAGCAGGGGTACATTGGAATAGTAGGCGTAGAAGATGCCATCAAAGTAAAAACAAAGGTGCTGTCTCAGCTTTACTTTAGGGCACAGAGCCAACAATCGGATGGCCTCAAACTCAGTTTTGAGAACTGGATTGCCACACTTTTGCCTGGGGTTTCCTGGACACCCTCGTGATCTCTCACGCTGCACGAGCAAGGCTTCTGGGAGCTTTGGCTGTGCTCCCGTGCGTGCGTGCAGTGCTGTTGGGCAGCACACATGCGGTAAGCCTGTACCTCCCAGCAGTGTCCCAGGGTGCAGGGTATACTCAGGCTGAGCATTTCCATGGAAAATGTACATGTGTAGGCATGTATTCTACACATAGTTCCACTGAGCCTATTTCTGTAAATAAGCCTACTTTTTAACCAGCGGAAGTCTAAGTAATTGACTCTCTAAGTGGAATTCTGGCTATGACTGAGTTTCAGAGTGGTAATAGAGCATAAGTTGTAGTGTTTAAAACCAGGAATGGGCTGAAGTTTGTTGACAGCTAAATCAACTCTAAACAAAAGTGAACGTCACTTTATAATTCAGTGCATCTAGGATTAACTGCGATCAAATGGAACCCAAAGCAAGTGTATGTGGTATCCGCTTTCACAGCAAAAGCTTTTCAGAAATCAGCCTAAAGTTATCAGAAAAGATGTTGATGCTCCAAGAAAATTTAGCTCCAAAATCACAGAGCTTGTTACTTTGTTTCTAATCAGATAGAAGTTCATTATCTGATCTCTATTTAACATTAAGTCTTGGGCTTTTTTAGGAAGAGAGGATCAAGAAGGGAAAACTAAAGAGAAGCCTTTTTCTTGCCTAGGTCATTTCAGCTTAATACAGCTACTGACTGGACAACTTCTAAGACAATGTCAGGCTTTGAATATGAAATATTTGGAACCAAGTAGAAGTCACTCGCATGGCAGCTGTGAGAGCAGCTCCATCCCACAGCAGTTGTCAAGGAGTGGCGGAAGGGCAATATGTTTTTTAATAATGTATGATAATTAAAATTTTAAAAATATTAGGAACTGTAGTCAGCAAGACTGTTAAACAAGTCTGCAGTATGAAATGTTTTTGTCTAAATTAAGTGGTTTTGTCAGCCAAAATACTGGGGGAGGAGGAATGGTGGGAGAACAGGTATTTTTTCCATTCATTTTGTGGAAAGGCTAAAGTAACCATAATGGTTAATTCTGTTGCCTATGGTAAAGGTATTCAAGATTGGATGTGTAGCTTTTGAGTTCCTTTGGACAAGCAAGGATCAATATTACTGGACTCCTACCTGTGCTGTGAATAGTGATTGTCCTCTCAGGCATCACACAGCCTGGATCTAATCTGGTATTTTATCTCCTTGAGTGTTTCCTGTGAGCTATGGAAAGGAATGTTCCTTGCAGTTTATACTGAGTAGATTACTCCATACACAGAATAATATCAGTTTATCAGTGGACAAAAGTAATTGAGGAAAGAGTACACCTTGATTATATCATTTGCTTTCACATCTTTGCTATAGAAAAAAAGAGACTTTCAAGCAAAAATTACATTAGGAAAGTTGCTCATTATTTATATGGAATGTGTCAATGCAAATGTGCATGGATTGCATTTTGTGTCTTTTCGTAAAACTGTTATTATATGTCATCTTTTTTTTTCAAATAGACAGTACAAACACATCCTTTCAATATTGGAGAAGACTGGTCTATTTTTCCCTTTCTTGCACATGGAACTTCCATTAAAATTAAGATAAAAATGAGTCGTGCTCCTCTCATAGCTACTCCTATGAAGTGTGCTTTGTAGTTGTCATTCTAGTCTGGAGTTGCAACTGCTTTTTTTTCTCTTGAGGAAAAGGTGGAGCAGAAGCAAAATTAATTCACATTGCTTTGAAGTGTCCTGTTGTTTCCCCATTTTTCTCTACGCACATGATTATTCTTTTTTGTATTGGTATTATTATTGTTAACTCTTTCTTCTGCACATTGGTTTTAATGGTATGTTAAAAGTCCTAGATACCTTACAAAAACATGTACGGCTGTTTTTGGGAAGGCTGGAGATTTGGTTTGAGCCTCAGCCCAAAGAGGGGAAGTATGAAGAAAGTGATTGAAAGTGGTCATGCTTTTTCTGAATGAATCGGTAGCTGTTACTTGTTGCTGGTTTGGTTTGAAAGTATTATACTTGAAAATAAATGATTGCCAGGTCTTCAGAGGTCCAAATTTTTAACATCTTTTTTTTTTTGCTTTTCCTTTGATAACAGAATTCAATGTAAGTTGCAGATATAGAGGAGTTTTTCATGTTGAAAAAAATGGTCGCTACAGTCTCACACGACCTGAAGCAGTCAAACTCTGCAGAGCTCTCAACAGCACCTTGGCAACACTAGAGCAGCTGAAGGAAGCTCACGAGTCTGGATTTGAAACTTGCAGGTACAGAAATTCTTGAAAACATAGTATAACATGACACTACGGGTGTAATAATTACATTTGACTTAAGGCAGCCATTAAGATTAGTTAAATAAGTTATATTCTGTAATGATCAGAACATCTTTGTGCATGTGTATGTTTGTTCTGGGTCCAGTAATAAGTAAGTCCTTGATGCATATAGTTTTTACCTTTTATCTTTAAAATAAAATCATAACATCTCACAGATAAAATCTAAAGATTGACAGGATAATAAACTAATTAGGAAGATGTTCAGATCATACTCTGTCACTAAAAAATTGATAAGTATGTGAAAAGTAAGGACCTAATGTGAGGTCATAGACCGAGGATGGTGTATGCAGTACATGGAACTCTGTCTTGCCAAGGAACAGTGAAAAGCAGCAGGTGGTACTGTGAGGGATGAACTCTTCACATCCCAGTGAAAATACGGCTACAGTATTGTAATCCGTGAATGGAGGTATTTCAGAAGACAGCTACAGTAGTTATTAAAAAACCCAAAACCACGTTGTCAAGTGACCTAGTTACCTGCTGTAATTAATGATGTATAGGTCAACAAATGTGGATAATACAGACTCTCCAGTTTCTCAAAAAATAACTAGCCCAAGAGACTAGAAGTTACAGAAAACTTTTAATTAAAAAAAAATAAATGAATACTAATATTAAAAAATATAAGGCTGAACAATCCCAATTCTCTCAGTGTTTCCTCATAGCAGAGGTGCCTTGTCCCTCTCCTAATCTTCATGACCCTCCTCTGGACTTGCTCTAACAGATCCATATCCTTCTTGTGCTGGGGAACCCAGAGCTGGACACAGCACTTCAGGCGAGGTCTCAGCAGAGCAGAGCAGGGAGGGAAAATCTCTACCCCTGGCCTGCTGCCCACGCTGCTTTGGATGCAGGCCAGGATGGGTTTGGCTCTCTGGGCTGCAAGCAGGTGCTGCTGGCTCACGTTCAGCCTCTCATCCAGCAGTACCCCCAGGTTTTTCTGGGCAGGCTGCTCTCAGTGTGTTTATAGCCCAGCTGGTATTGATACCCTTCTTCCACTGCCTGTGCGTTTCCTTCCCGTCCTTTAGTCCCAACACAGCCGTGCAGGTCTCCTGGCTTGCTTTCCTCATTTCTTACACTGGTATCAAGAGCTCTTGCCCTCTGTGGAAGGAGTCCTTGAAGATCTGCCACCTCCTTCTGCACCCTTGCAGAAGTTTACTTCCCTAAAATTCAGGGTCCTGACTTTACTCTTCTCCTCACCCATTTCTCTCAGGACAGCAAACTCCGCCAGTGCATGGTCACTGCAGCCCAGGAGATTCATGCTGGCAAACCACTATGGAGTTTAAATAAATGTCAGTAGATTTTCAACTTTATTGCAGTCTAACTTAAACAGCAAATATGGAGAAATTGAGTTTATCTTCTAACTGGTGTAGAAAAATTAAATGGACGTTTCTCCAAAATTTTAAGACTTTCACTCTGGTACCATGAGAAATAGTACTGACATCAATTCTGTTTGCAACTATTTCCTGTTCTGGCATGTTCATTTTCACAAGTATTGTGGTGGTGAAATATGTGAACAGAGAATTCTTAGAAGATTTTTCTGTGGGAAGTGGGAATGTAATTTAAAATGGTACTGCATAAAGATTAGAAACAGTTCTTTACTCTGAGGGGAAAGTCTTTCATAACATTTTCTTTTTCTGACATTAGCACATGAACATACACAGCATTCTGAATTGCCCAGCACTACACAATATTTAGAGATCAAATCCTAAATAATGCCTAAGGGTAGAGGTTTCTATGCCACCAATTATGAGTATTCTAAAATATGGAAAGTATTTTCTAAACCTAAAATATAAAGGTAATTGAAAGAAGAAGAGGGATTTTTTTTTCCCCAGGGGCAAGCTGTAATTTTTCATTAATGTTACAATTTTCCCTAATTCACAATTTACCACAGGACAGATTTGCACATGAAAGCCATGTAGATGGGATTTCTTTCTCCCTTCCTCTGGCCAACCCTCCCACCCTATTACTTTCACTTGTCTGTCCTATGCTAGAAGTAGTCCTTGTCAGTAAGCCTTAGCTCTTATCAAACTAGAGTAGGAGAGAGAAAATATGTTGCTTATAACCATCAAAATGCATGTGAGTAAGATGAATCAACAGAACATAACACAAGTAGGTCAGTAATGGTTTGTAAAGTGTCAGCATTGTAAGCTCAGTTGGGAGTGTGAGTAAAGTAATTTATAATTCCACCTACAAGAGTTTCAGAATTGCAAGTATCTGCACATTAGACATGAAACTGGAATGATGTTCATAGATAAAAAACTGCAAAGCTGTGACATTTATTCCTCCCAGATAAATCATAACTCTCAAGAAGTAAAACAAAACCCAAACCAAACCTCATTCTTGTTACCATTCTGTCATATCTCCAGTTAAATACACTGGAATCAATCAGGTGTTACAGGATTGCAAAATAGTAATAATGTATTGTACATTATGTAACCACAGTCTTCCCTGAATTATGCGAGCTCTGTGCACAATAAGCACATTGTTCAACTGAAAGATACAGTAAGATTTTGTAGATGAATGAGTCCTGTGTTTGAATATTTTACTAGGCTGTCTGCTTTTGCAGAAAATGATGTGTATTGAAATCATTCTTTAAACTTGGTCAGGTATCATAAATTGAGCCCTCAACATTTCTGTGTGAAGTGTCACTGAGAGGTGTGTTATGTCAAAGCACTGAAATTGTGAATCCCTAAAAAACGGGAATTTAGGGTCAGGTAATACAAACTCACACTAAACAAAAAGTGCACTCTCCTCCCTCACTTTTCACTCCCTTGCTTTGATCACCCTAGGGAGCTGATCACCCTAGCTGGTAAGATGCTTATTTAGTTTAAATGGGTTTAGCTCTAGAAATTAAACATAAAATGATGTTGAGTGATGGGAGAGTGATGTGAGAATGGAACACCCAAATGAACAAGAAACAAAAAAGTAACAAAACAGTATGAATAAATGCATGCACTTTAAAAAAATAATGGCTTCTTTGTAGCTTCTTGATGTTTGAGGTAACATCTGCTATAGTAAGTAATATGGTTCGTTTACCTCTGTTCTTCACAGGTATGGTTTTGTGGTGGGGCATATTGTTATCCCACGGATCAAACCCTATCCTCTATGTGCAGCAAATACCACTGGCATCTACAAACTTTCGGCAAATACAACAGATCGGTATGATGCATACTGTTACAATGCGTCAGGTGAGGAGATGATTTTATGATGTATTTTAGAAACAGATTAACTAAAAATAACATGTAATCTTCTATTTAAGGTACTGGAATGAGGGCTTATATAATAAACATAACCTGGTTTTCAGTTGAGAAGAAATATATTTTGTCAGTCTCTAGAAGTATATGTGTCAGCAACCACCACTTTGTTATCAGTGTGTTTTGAACTAAATCATCTTTCTGGCCTTGGGACAAACTTAGCAGCTGCAGAACAGTTCATTATAACGGCTTAGTGAAGTGAAACACTGCAGCGGTGGATGTGAAAGACATGATTGTTGTCAGCCATGGCACTCAGCTCTTCTGTTCATGCAGACATGAGCTTTACAGCCAAGAGCAGTTTTTTGTGTTTTAAGGAATACCGGGAGTGGCTGCCACCTGCAGCAGCTCCAAGGCCTGAGATGGCCATCCCAGGCCCACAGACATGGCTGCTGCTTTCCTGCTTGCAGATTCATTCAGTATTTGCTCAGGCAAATCTCCATTTAGACATGAGGCAGCTGGAAAGCAATGTGGGTCAGGAGCAGACTGCTTTCGTCTAAAGTTTTGAACTTTTTAGTAGTTGGAAATATTTTAGTAAATTATTAGGAAAGTGTATAAAGTCCGTGACAGATGCTGTCCAGGGAATGCTGAGCACACTATTTGAAGATAAAATCTAAACTAACTTCAAGTATCTTAAATTTCAGTGGATCGTGACATTCATAGTGGAAGCAGAGTGCTGTAGGAAAAGTTCACTGATGATTTGAAAGGCAGTGGTATTTTTTGATTCTGTTCTTGGTGGCGGTATAATTAAAAATCTTTGCATTGCTATAGTATCATGTGAGCTGCCATCCTCTGTCACTCACAGATGACTATTCCCAGATGACTGCCTCAGTGATGTCCATCCCCTCCAGAGCTTTATAACTCCTCCCAAGTGTTATTCCCTTCCAGCAATATGGGCAGGTAGCTCTTAGACCAGCCCCGAGTGGGGCACCTCTGCCCACCGGGGCCAGAAGTGCTCACTGGAGCAGGGCACACGCTGCCTGTGCGGAGCCCTCCATGCAGAAGACGGAGTCTCGCCAGCTAAAAAGGATTAGACTTGCCACTGCCACTATGACAGCGGGTCTGCCTGCATTGAAACTGGCTCATAAGGCTGTTTTAACTGGCATTAATGTTTAATGATTGCAACCATTTTCTGGAATGGTTATGGAAATGGAGGATCTCATTGTTAGCTGACAGAACAACCTTGAAGTGCCCCATCTGGGAAGGTGGTGCATCAGTGAATAACATTTGTTTGGAAATTTGTTTTCAATTGTCCTCGTCTGAGGCTGTTGTTTTGTGATTATGTGCAATTGATGTGGGTATACATGTGATTTTTTTGTCCATTTTTTCAAAATAATTCGTTCTATTTTCCTTCTTTCACAGAAACGGAGGAAAAAACATGTGAGCCAATTAAAAAAATAGATACTTCTTTACTCAGTAATCAGGATGAAACAGGTACTGTACTGATCAGAAAGACATGCACTTGCTCAGATTTAAGCAAATGGTTATCTTATTTTTACATGACCAATCACTAATATTAAAAAAGCCAAGCCAAATGTAAGAAAAATAAGTTAAGACATGTTCAGTAGAAGTTAAAGCAACTAGTCACTTGTCTTGCCCTGAATCCTATGGAGCTTGGATTGTCTCAGGATATGAAACATTTTTTATATAGGTATTTGATATTTTTGGTACCTCAGAGCTGGTAATATCTCTTTGACATAGAGGAATTTGCTTAAGACAGCAACCTTCCTACATTTGATTTGAGCTGTTTGTTAGAAAAGTGGTGGGAAGCAGAAAAAAACACTCATAATAAATTATTGCTTCCAATTCTAAAATTCTGATTGACGTTACAAATGCCAAAACTTTACATTAAAATCAAGCAGTTTGATAAAAATTATTGATGCAAGGTAGGCCTTGCAAATGTGACAAATATATAAATTAGCTTATATGCATTAGACATATTTTAGTGATGTATTATCTAGGTTAGATAGGAGGGCAAAAATGGATGAACTGTTATTAATCCATAGGTGTTACTCTTTATTCTAGCTGTGTAGCTCCTTAACATGAGCTGTTTAATTCCCTGTTTCCACAGTCATTGACAACGCGGATGGCTCCCGTTACAATGCAGATGGCACACGTCATACCAGTGGGGAGTCCTCAACCTCGGGGGTGGATGATGAAAATGTAGGTAGTGGATCAACTCATGAGACAACTCCCTTGGATACCTCCATCACGAGATCCAGCCCCTCATATTATGGAAGTCCTACTCCATACTACTCACAGATCACAGATCATACTTCTGGAGGAGGTGAAAAAGCAAGTTTTGGAAATGATTATGGTAAGGGCAATAGGTTGCCGCTAATTTCATGGAGTCCTGCCAAATACAAATGTCGTATTCTTTTCTATGTATTTTTTTAATCTTATGTGGCTGAAGTTATTAGAGGTCTGAAAGACCCACTCCCATTGAACATTAGGAACGCAGGTATAAGTCATCCTCTAAGTACAGTAAAGTTTACTGTGTGATTACAGGCTTTTTAACAAATCACCAGTAACTTACCAGAGAAGGATACCAGTATTTTGCATCACTATCCTCAATATATACTGAAATTAAAAAAAAAAAAAAAAAAAAAGCGCAAGCATTAGGATTATGTAATTACTTTTCACTGGGGGTATACTCATGGCATGTTATGCTTGTTTTGACACGTATCTAGCACAACAAAAGGTAAAGCCTAACATTCTCTTGCTAAGGAACTAGGATCAGAAACATTCCCCGCCTTCCCCAAGGTGTGTGCTGTGTATTTCTCTTGACTGCCGTTACAGCTGTTACCAGCTCTGCTTGCATGCATAGTCTAGATTTTTGGACTAAATCTCAGAATATACTTCAGTAGAGAGGAATACAAATAACTCATTGCTCTAGGATCCCTGTCCTCATGGCTTACAGGCACAATGAGCTCTTGTATCACCTGAACAGATCGTTTCGAGAATGTTCATTACCACTGTTAATACATTCTCATCTTCAAATAATCTTTTTGGGTGATATCCTTACTATGTCAGTAAGGTAAACTTACGTGGGATCTGCATCGTTCCCCTCTCTTGGACCAATACATGAAGGAAAGAAGCTTGCAGGGTAGAAAAGTTGAAGTACTTGTGTATACTGTGTTGCAGCCGAGCTAATGAAATAGTAATGATTTATCCATCACCATACAGATGATGAAAGTCCACCTGTATCACCTGTCATGTCTTTGGGGACGGTAACCAGTGATTTCCATGAAGAAGAGGATGGACAGTATCCTGCGAGTACTAGTAAGATTTATGTTTCATAGTAACTACATTACAAATAGATCACATTAAAACTGCTTTCTTCTTCCAGAAGGGCATTCTGGTAAGTGGTGAAGTATACAACACCTCAAAAATTGGAAAGACATTGAGAGACACTGCTTTCCAAACTGGTTAAGCTGGAAATGAACTTCAGTCTCTGAGACAAGGGGGGAAAAATCATTTACAGTATGTTTGCTTCAATGCTTGTGTCTGAGCTCAGAAAATTGTTTCGGATTTCCCACGACCGTTTTATTACACCTATTTACTCTATGAGGCACCACAAATTAGTAAAGTCAATTATCACTTTAAGTCAATTTATTTCTGAGCTAGAAAAGGATATTTTTGTAGAGTCATGATGGAAGTGTCTGTTATTCTAATATATTTATGGTTGTGAATGTAGGTAATCCATGTCAAAACCATGGCCTTGCTCACCAAGGCAGTGTTTTATATGGCGGTTCCAATTGCCAAGCATTTGTGCACTGCAAAAACTAATTTCATCCTTGCTGTTGGCAATATGCATGAGAAAAGGTGGGGACTATGGTGACTTCACAGGCTTTGAGGACCCAAAAGAACAGTATCCATTTTCTCTTCTTTGTCCTTAAATAGCTTTACTGAGTTGGAAAAACTACTTGTGATGTTTTTATCAAATATGTAGTGCACAGCAGCTACAACAAACAAAAAGCTTTTGAAGTCCTCTTCCATATTTTAAAGTGGAAATAATGTACATATATTCACACTAGTTCCTATGGTTAGAGTGATAAAGATCTTTGCCTCAGAAAATAAAGTGAACCTAAAGGGAGAACATTTTAATTATACAGAGGAAATCTACAGAGGCATGTTGTAGTAAAGATCAAACTGATAGAACTGGAAGTTTATTTCCACTGGCTCTTTTCTTTTTTTTCCCCGCCAGGGGAATCTATGAAGAATTTCCCTGATTGTCTGTTGGTTGCTTATAGCTGGTCAGATGGTCTACGTGACTTGAAGAGATGGTGCCCTCGTCACTGTATTTAGAAGTCACAGGATAGAGGAAGAATGATTGTATGCATTGCACAGTTAGCAAAAGCTTTGCTAAAAGACATAAATTTTTGAACCCAAGCACCTTGGTTAGTAACACTTTATGAGTATGTAGATGGAAAAAGAAACATTAAGTTCAATTTATCCCAAACCTTGGAAAAAAAGTAGAGAATTTTCTGGTGCTTGTTTCCAGTGAAAGATTTTGTTACAAAATATTGCCTGTAAGAGGGTGGAGAAAATCCCACCTGGTAATAGTGGGGAGTTTGGTTGACTCTGATGGTGATTTTTTCCTTCATATATATTTGCTTTTGTGTGCACTTGTGACTTAATGTTTCCTTGTACAGGTGTTTCTGTACCCACTGCAAAAACCTGCTCATTCTTTCCATACAGGAAAACTTTCTGTTTTCATTTTAATACTTGATTATCAAATGTATTGATCCTTGATATGTATATCACTTCCTCTTGCTACCAGTTCTCTCTCATGGGCATGACTGTTTTATAGAGGGAAAACTAGAGATGGCTAAGATTTGAAAAGATAAAAAAAACCTGTAGAGCGATGTGATAAAATGCGTCAATACTGATAAATGTGTATCACAGAAGTGATAGCATTGGCATGTTTGTTTATGGGGTTAGGATTGATAAACTGGTTCTCTGGGAAAAAAAATATATTTTGAAAGTAAAGCACCTTGGCTTTTCTGAAAGCTTTGGCTATTACCCAGCAACATCACTTTAACACCGAAGAGTTTGACTTGTTTAGTTTATTTTTACTGCATTACAAATGAATCTGTAACCTAGCACTCCTTTTAGAAAGAAGTAAAGTATAAGCTGTGCATCTCTCTGAGAAGTCATCAAATATTCAGTAGCACAGGAGGAAGTGACACTGAGAACAGTCAAAAAACGAAGATAAAGACATGCCCCAATATCTGTTATTTAGCTTGCATAGCAGTGCGAGCTCGTTGCAATATCCTGGCCACAATTTAATTTCCCAGGAAAAAAATCCCACAGACAGGAAAGTATAAAATTAAGAAATAAGTAAAGAAAAGTATTTGTCATATATCTTCAGATGGATGGCTGAAAATGTCTCTCTCTAATTCTATAATGTGTTAAAGTGAGAAACAAAATTGGTGGCTCTCCATCCATCTGTAATACAGTTCATTTGTAATGTCAAAGTTTTTTGAAAAGATATCTAGCTTAATCTAAAGACTTCTTTGCTATGGGTTTGAAATGAGCAGTTTGCACAGCTCCTTGTTCTTCAGATGATACCCTTTCATTATTTCTCTGGATTTGGACAGTGGTGTTCTCCATCAAGTTATTGGTCCAGATTAAGACACCGTCAGCACTTTACCATTTACTTTGTCTTCTTGCCAAAACAAGTTTTACTCTTTGTTATTAACAAATTATGATTCGTCTCTAGGTGCTCCATGAATCAGATGTAGACCTCTTATTGATCAATGAGCTACCTACTTGAATAGTAACTCTGATTTTCTTCATCCATATCTGATAGACACATTTATTTCTCTTTGCATGCCAATACCTATTTGGATGCACAGTGGATGAAAAGGCTGTAGATTCCTGGAATTTTTCAAAGCAGAAACCTCTTTCCATTCATAAATATCTATCACAAATCTGTAGAACTTACTATTTGGTATGCTGTGTTGTGAGAAAATATTGTGGATTTGTAATGTGATAGCAGTAAAGCTGTGCCTCTCTCTCCATGCTGTACTAATGCCGACCGGGAACGTGGTTCTGATGTGCAATTAGCTGACAGCATCAGGTCAAGGGGAGTGCATGTGCCTTTTGAATGGAATGGCCTCAGTTCTGAGCTCAGGTTCATGGCAGCATTGGCTTCATGGATAGTTCTTTCATCTTTTGATTTTATGTCATCTTGGTGGATGTTCCTCACTCTGAACTCTGTTTCAAAGACTATCAACTCTCTCCTGCTGACAAAGCCTGTGAGGAGCTCATTAACCTTATGGAATGTGGACGGTTGAAAAGTCCCACAGGGCTTTTTGGTGGCTGCTCTCCAGGGAGC
>VYZQ01026208.1:47207-58264 GCA_013400655.1 Mystacornis crossleyi | reverse complement strand
GTGTGTGGTGGCCGTTTCTTGTGTTGCGGGGGGGGGGGGTGAGGGGGATTTTCCATGTCTAATACATAGTATAGCTTTCTCTTTATATTAAAATGAAATTCTTACTAGTAATTTATTTCCCACTGGGGAAAAAAGAAAAGTATGTGCAAATTTAAAACAAAATAGGATTGTTCAAGTCTAAGATGTCATAAATTTAAGTGTATTTATCAGAAAAACCTCCAGCATTTTTTAGAAAATTAAGGAAAAGTCTCACTCAAACCCCCACTTAACTTAGAATTTAGGTCAACAGCAGCTTTCTGCGGTGCTGAAGCTGAGGCACAGCTGAGATTAGAGGTATGTAGGTTGGCAGTGGTAATCAGCATATGGCTCCTAGGCAGTGGAACTGTACATCCAGAAACTTCTAGGTCTGCTGAGCTGGTTCTGAAGTCCTTGTAACTCCCAGAGCAACCCAGAGCAGAGGAGAATGCAATAAGGCATTTTCCACTTCTCTGGAGGCTCAAAGTTTTGTACCTGGCATCTGAAAGCCTTTCCTTGGGCAGTTGTGTTAGGATGGGGGCAGTTTCAACACCCGTGTTGCCAGTCCCATGTGGAAGTGTATAAATGGTTTGGTACCATTTGGTACCAATGGCTTTGGCACAGATGAGTTTTAGCTTTAATTCTAAATTTACTTGTAGTCATTGATGTACATAATCTAGCTTCTGGCATGACAGAAGCCTTTTCTTCCTTGAGTTAATCTAAAAAAAAAACCCCTTAGAGCATTTTCAGTGACCACATTTTCCTTTGCATGAATTGAGACCCCCACGATTCCATTTTTCTTGTAATAAAAACAGTAATAAACTGTTTTGCCCTATGATGGGAGTTAAAGCTGGAGTTTATATTCACCACTTTTTATCAACTGACTTATTTAAAAAGCAAGCATCCTGTTCAGGGCTGCTGCTGCAGATTGCTAGCAGCACCTTACTGGAGCTGGCTCAGGGAGAGAGTTTCCTGCAGCTGAGTTTATCTTAAAGGTGAGTCCATCACAGCTGAGCCCCACACACAAGACACTGTGATCTCAGCTGACAACAGCACACCAAGGGAGAGAAGAGTCTTCCTGCACATGCTGTGGACTACAGCCATCACGGATACAAACCTCACTGCAAATGTTGGGCTCCTTCTACTTTTCAGACTCACATTTTATTCTGTGTTTTGGCTTTCTTCTTCTTTCTTTCTTTTCTGTCTATCTGTATCCTAGCGTGCAAGTACGTGGGGTTTGTCTTCCTATTAAACCGTTTCACAATCATGCCCTCAATTCAGCATGTTTTGTTTTGCAGCAGTAGGTCTTCAAATTCACTCGCTTTATAGTTCTTGGGTAATTCCCTGCAGTTCTTTGTGGTTCATTTTCTAGTTAATCTTTCTTTCATTAATCAAGTGAAAGTCTGAGATGAACTCAAGGTAGGGATGCTTGTTTGTTCAGCCAGTGACTTAAAAATTAACAAACTTACCCTTTGTTCAAGAAGGCTGATTTCCCCCCTGCTGATAAAGAGGACAGCTATAAAACCTGCCTATTGTTTACAGGCCGGTCAAAAATGGGAGAAGCCAGGTTCAGAAACAAAGCTGATATGATTCAGTCAATTTAGATAACACCAGTAACCTGGGTGAAACAGTGGAATGAATTTTGGGTGCATTTCCTAGCTTGGTCACTCTTCTTGTCCCCTCACTGCACTGGGAGTCAGCTGCCTTTTCTTGCTTGCACATCTGCACAGCAGCATTTCTCAGCTGGTGTCCAGGAACCACAGGAGAGTAATCCTTGGAGCATCTTCAGGCACGCCACTAAGAAAACAGCCAGATGGAGATAGATCAGTCTTACAAATGACTACAGGAAAAGCAGATATTTTTAGTTCAGTCACGAGTGAGAATGAAGACCACAACACTGTGTAAAACACACCCTATGTTGCTTTTCTAAATACTCATCCCTGTACTACAGAAGCCCCACCAAGAGTGTAAGGCCTTGCTCCTCCAGACCTTGTCCCTGTAGTTCTGGTGGGCAGCAGTCAGTTTTGTCATTTTTCTGTCTACACAGACACATCTTGTTTATGGCCACAGAACCTTCCTGCCAGAACCACCACGACCACAAGGCCTTATCTTGCATGCAGTGCTTTCCTTCCTGCCCTCACTGCGTGCTGTACAAGTGAGACAGCAGCAGACACCTGCCCGGCCTGGGAAGCTGCCTCAGCTTTGGGTGCTTGCACAAGGCTCTGCACAGCTTTGGAAGCAAAATGGCACCAAGTCCTGCTGGGGTATTTGTACATTCTTGCAGTGCAAGCGCTTGCTGCAAATAGCTCCGTCCAGCCCAACTGAGGGTAATTTTTAGTGTTGTTTTCCTCCTAAAGCACTGTACGTTGGGGCCACCTGTTTCTTTCATAACCTTGTCCTGTTTACGTGTACTATCTAATACAAAGGAGAAGATTACTTCAGATCTAACAACCGTGAAGTATTATCTCAGTTTTTCTTTCATGCCTGAGAGGAGATACAGAAATATCCCTTAATATGGGTCCATGATGCATGACTCACTGGCTTTTATAGCCCCTTTTAGCAGATTCTTTCCTGTAGAGAGGGACACATTCCAGACACAAACGCACTCCTGAAATAATCTTTTTCTCTAAGGCTACAGACATGGAGAAAAGGGGTACAAGGGGCTTGCAAGGGCTTAGAGAATCAGCCCTTGGGGTGTGTATTTTCAGAAGGGTCAGCTTGATATAATTGCAGTACTGGTTCCTGCATGGGTTGGTTATTTTAGGTAATTTTGCAGAAACATTGGTTTGAAAAGAGCAACAAACATAGGTCAGTATCAAGCCTTTAATTTTAAACTTTTATCATCCCGTGTAACAAAAATGGACACCTTTTATGGAAGGAATTTGAACATACACAGTGCACATGAAGTACGGGAGTGATGGGCATCCTGGATAAACTCCAGCCAGGAATTTTATGTTAGCAGAATGTATTTATTAACAATGCTCGTTGATGAGGCCAGATCAGGACATTTTTGCTCTAGTATCAAAATGGCAGCAGATAGCTGGGACCTCAGACTTCCTTTTTGCCCAAAGATCCTCCTAGCACCACATCAGGACTTAGTTCGTTACTGACTCAGAGGGCAGACTGCCAGCTGAGGCACTGCCAAAGCCACTTCCTGCCATGCCTGGATTTCTTTGGAAATCTCTCAAGTGGATGATTAAGAAGAAATAAGCCCAGGGTTGTGCACACTGTGAGTCCTCAGAGCCGAGGTTTCGGTTGTGCCTTTATCACACACCGGTAGCTGTGCTATTTCCGTAGCGCCTGCTATTCCGAGCATGCAGAAACGTTGGAGCTTTCTCTCCATACTTGGCAGCTGCCACTCCCCTGGGCCACGGTTCACTCCATGAGATCTCTTAATTTATGTGTTAAATACTGTTGATTTCTTTACATAGAACTCCAGAAGTTCCGCTACAGGCTTTGTTTATTATTTTTTTTTAGAAAGGCTATGAATAAAAGATTTATTTTTTAGCAGCCAGGGGAGGGAAGTAGGTTTCTAAAGGAACTGCAACCATTGATCTGTATCCTCCTACTCTTTTAACATCTCTTTTCACTTGTCTAGACTTCATTGCCAAGAACTGGAGTTACTGAATCCTGGCCTTTGTGGGAAATGAGCTCATTTGCAGCCGGCATCCTGGAATATTCGGAGGATAAAGTGAGGGGTGAGATTTCTGACTCTTTGGCAAAGTCAGGCCCATCTTCCACCCTGCATGTAGTTTTCAGAACAGGCAGCCTCTCACATCAGACTGCTTTATCTAAATTCCTACACAAAACATTCTCATACTGAGCCCAGGCTGAAATTAAAACTCACAGATGTAAGCCATGAAAATTATGAATCACCATTTATTGATGATATGTACATAAGAGGTACAACACTTAGTGAAATATTATATTTATGACTATTTCCAGTATAGAAAGAATGTCTAGTTTGTTTTATACATGAAAGTTACAGAAATCAGTTCACCCTGTAAGAAAGCATTAAAAGCAAATGACTAACAACCCTTGTAAAGAGGAAAGGATCTGAACTACAAAAATAGAATCAATCTACAAGGCATTCCAACTACAATATACAAGAACAGAGCCCAGAGTTGGGAGAAATTTTATCATCTGCATTTATTAATTTCTAAACAAACTGTGCTATAGATACTGTACAGTATGTCATTTCAAAATCTGCGCAACTTTCTGAGTGTAAAGACCAACCTTATCCCCTCTTCCTTTTTATCCTTTTTACAATAGAACATTGCAAAACATTCCCGTTCATGCCTGGTCACCTTAGAGAAGGGGCAAGGGATGATGAGCAGGCAGCACAGAGTACTCCAGTGTGCAATTCATCCTGAAGCATCATAATGGGACTCATCAAGTAGGATAGTTTTTGTGCTTTGGGGCTTGATTTTAATTTCTTTCTGCCTAGAGGAGATGATTATATTTAGAAGATCTAGGTCCAGAGTATCTAGGAATGAATCAGCAGCTTCTTGCTGCAAGGTTTTATTTTCTCGTAGATCCAAACTGTAGCTCTGATTTTAGAAGATTTTTGCCACTGACTATGTAGTTCATATGTCTTTTTTTATGATCAGACATGCTTTTGTTAAGTAACAGGCCTGTACAACAACCACAGTAGCTTTAGAAGCATTTAGTTTGGCATTTCTTTTCCAATGAATGCTAATACCCCTTTTTAACAATGAAAGAAACCGTGCCCCTTGGCCCATGAGTGTATTCACCTTTCTCAGAGGCTGTTCCTGCTAAGGGGACGAAGCAGAGTTTCCTACTCAGACTTCTCAGGCACTCTGGAGAGAACTGGCAGCCCCTTGCTGCCTGCAGGCTTGCCCAGTCACAGTCGTGGGACTGTACTGCTTTCCTGACATCTGTGGTCCAGGAGTAACTGGAAGTGACTCAGAGGGATCCTGTGATGCCGTGACATGTGACTAAGGGCTGAATGATGCACAGAGCCAGGAGCAGCCAGGGCATCCAACAGGAATGCAGTTAGATGGATTTCCCCTCATTCATTGTGCCAATTTAAACGGTGACTTACTAAGCTTCTGGTGATAAAGAGTCCAAACATTTTAGGCAAACAAGAGGAAAATAAAACAGAAACTTATCACTCCAGGTGAACATTAATTCTTTATGTCATAACAAGTGTATTCACCAGGCAGCACATCTATGCTGGTATCACTTTCACTCACTGCCCGGGAACTACACACATGCAGCTTCTAACACACACCATACTGGTTAGATAGTTGAAAACTAAAATTAACATATTTACAATGAGCTGGCTGCATACAGGATTCTGAATGTTATTAAAACTGGGTACTCCATAAGAGACAGATAAAGTAGTTACTAAGCTGTGGAACCTAATCAGTTGAACAGTCACAAAGAAACAAACCCAGATACAAATGAAAAACAAAAAGTTGAACAAAATTTTAAAACACAGTCTAATTTTCTACTATGGCTCAACACACAGAAACCAATTAAATTAATTTAAAGCACAGCTACACATACTGTATACACCATTTCACTGAAATTACATGTTGATAGCTACATTATCTACACTAAGTGCAGAGAGGCACTGGACATCATGCTTCAACAAAATGTCAAAACTGGTATCAATGAGGTTTTACAGCTATTAGTAACTCAGCACTATTCTACCTGTGATTCCTATTAAGTTAATACCTGTTACATCTGATTTAAAATACAATATAGATTAAAATACAAGGGTATATCCACACACTTCCTACATATATATCTACTAGAAACTTAGGCTCCAAAACCTCAGCAGAATAACATGGCCCCACGGATTTCTGAATAGTGGAAGAGACACCCAGTATCAGTCACACTGGGACAGCAGTCCTTCCTCTTCAATGTTTTCTTTGTTTTGAATTACAGTCAAAGAGCTAGTAGGCCATAGAAGATTTTTTTGTTTGTTATATAGTTGTTATGAATATTTGTATTATTTTTATTCCTCTAAAGACAGTTCCTTATTAATTAAGTTGAAATTATTATAGCCATGGCCCTAATGCCAACAGGTATTTGCCTAACGGGAAGAGATGACCAAAATGAGAAGTAACTGTCATTTGGGTCCAAAAATATAGTGGTTATTCTCTCTATAATACACAAGAAAACAGGAGGTATTTGTATGGATGCTACCCAATTACACTGGTCCCATGGTGGTTCTGTTGGTCCTTTTTCAAGAAGGCAGAATTAGGTGGCAAAATCCTGAACTTTTTCCACAGGCTGAACTCGCACACACTGTATTGTAGCAAGATCGATGGGGTACCTGACAACGTATTTTTTGCCTACCCAGATCTGTTTTCTACAAACTGCATTCTGAGCCAGTCAATTATACAGTAACAGGTCCTAAGGAAGAACTGCAGGATTTGGCAAAGGTAACATCAGGAAAAATTATAAAAGTGAGGGACGATTGCCCAAGACAGTCAATCTAGAAGATTGCTCAGATTATTATAGTATTGTTCCATGATGAACTGCAGCATTTAAGGACATCTTGAAATTCCTATTTGCTTCTTGCATTTTGTGCTTTGTCTATAATTCATCATCAAACATAACACAAAAATATTTCATTGATCCTAAATGTTGTAAGAAAACTGGTTTTGTTCCAAGGTATAGGTCAGCTTTAAAGGATTATTTCCCTACTTTATATGATCACATAGAAAACATTCTAAGAAAATATTTGTGTGTCTGTAAATTACAGATACTAGGTAATTTATTCAGTCTACACTGTAGTTTCCAGAGAACAAGTACAAACCCCTAAAACCTGTATTATTCTTAACTAAATCAGTGTTGAGCACACAATATTTAACACTATAAATACATGTTCAGCTTTTCCTGATGCATTCTACAAGCAAGAGATCATACCAGATCATAGGAAATAAGATATATTTAAGAAAGGAGCAGGATATATTGGATGGAAGTGTATGCAATTGTCTTTCAGTAGGAAGGGCAACCTGTAGTACACAAGAACTCACAAGTCCATACAAAACACCAAAATGGAAATGCTATCATCTACAATACTGACTGCAAAATCAATACGCAAGCACAGTTTGCACACAGTCTTTGAAAAACTAGAAAAAGGAATGGAAAAGAATGATACAAAAATTCCAGCAGACTACACTATTTATATACAAAGCAATATACAGGCACGAGACAATCCAGGTTGTGTGATGCTGCCTATGACAGCTTCCCTTCGTGCAATGGTGTGTGCCACAGAGCATCATTAAAAACAATTGCAGGACTCCTGAAGGTTGAGTAGAGGAGTAGAAGGATTGAATGCTCTAGCACTGATCAGCATTAGCTCTGCAGCAGAATGGAGTTAGAAATGAAAGGGGATCAAAGGCTGGGTGAAGTGAGAAACCTCCCAAGTCTTGTCTCCCCAAATCTTGCATTAGCCTGTTGGTTATTTCCATCCTGGACTAGCAGAGACCTACTCAGTGGCTCAGTCATGTGCTCTAGGCTTTTCCAAAGTTTGGAACCTGGCTTTTTTGTAAGACTCATAGTTGCAACTGCACAACCACTTTATCTGTTAGATTTGTATCAACCCGTTAGTGGGGAGTCACTGGGTTTCACCTAAGCAGGGGAAGATGTCTCTGGGATGGTGGGCACCCCTGAAGGGCAGTTCCTCGGAGCCTTGTGCCAGGGAGGCCACTCAAAAGAGAAGTAAAAGAATTACCAGCACCTGGGCATCAGCAGCGGTTTGACTCATTCACAGAAGCAGATTTCCACTGAACATGAAGTATGACCAGGAAGAAAAAATGAGGGAGGCATCCACTGTAGAGCCTGTACCCCGGCGCTGCTCCTGGGGGCTTTACCAGGAGGCCTGCCTCAAGTCTGTGCGCTGTCTGGGGGAGATACAGCCTTGGTGCCCAGAAGGGAAGAAAGATTGATGACTTTGGAAGGAAAATCCACTAAATACATTGTTTCAGGAAAATCATGAGCAAGAACCCAACATTTTCAAAAACACCACGGCAAAGCTGAATAATTCATCAACAGCTTGAGTGCCTTCTTTGAAACTTCGCTATTTTAAATCCTTTGTTCTTTTTAGTACTTGAAACTCCACTCTCTGTATCTTTCTTTAGACAAAGGAAACTGGGTAAATATTTTCCCTTCAAAGTCACCAATATGATTGGAGTGAAGAAAATAACTCATCTTTCCAAGAGTACTGTCTGCTGGGAACAGGAGCTTCTACATAGTCTTATACGGTGAATTACAGCTGAGGTGAACTGTCCCAATGGACTCTACACCTATCACAATGGCTAATATGAAAAATATCTTCATCGTGGCCTTAAAAGTCACAGCAATAAAATCAAGATAGTCTTCAGGCTCATAACAGAATAATATTACAGTACATTTTTATAAAGTGCCCTTATTTATCCTTCTGTAAATTAATTCAAATGCAGCAATAAAAAGAACTGAATGGAAATTAAAGAGATGAGAAACAGTTATTCCTTTACAACTCCACAAAAGGATTTTTCTGAGCCTGGTACTAAAGCTCAGAGCGTTTTTAAAGATAAGAAGAGAAGTGATGTTAGAGGGGAGGTTTAATATTGCCTACAGTTATAGGGATTTGTGCGACTGCTGCTGCGTTGCTACAACAAGGCTGCAATAACACAAGTGAAGGCAAGGAAGCAAAGAAAATCCAGGCAGTCACCAGAATAAATTTGTTCACATGCTGATGCTTCAGCTTCTCATATGAACAGTCTACTTGTCTGCATGTCTACTGCTGAAAAACTAATGACCCTGGTAGTGATGGAAAACAGATTAGAAATCTATATTACTCCTACTTTTAAAAGTGGCGTAAAGTCTGGAATTCCATGTGCTTTGAGAAGGAAATGGAGATCAGCTGTATCTCAGAGAAAACATGAGAAAAATCTGTAATGAGAGTGATCTTTATTTTTGTGCTGAGTTTTAAATTCAGTGCTGGACTCGTAGCACTGAAACAATTAGGTGTAAAAGAAGTATCTTGGCAGAAATCTTTTGGATGTGAGGAACACCTTCATTATAAATAGCAGACAATGACTATTCCCTAGGATGGGATTGTGAAATTTCTTATAACTTAACAGACACAGGAAGGGAATTGACTTGTCCTGGAAGAGTGTGACTCCCACAGATTTCAGCAGGGTTTTCATGCAGTCAGAGCATTGCAGGCACAGTTTTTACTGCTGCAAACAGATTTTCAAAGACGTGCTGAGTTTCTCACCAATTCCGATGGAAAGAGCACATCTCATCATAGGGACCAAGTGGCTTCTGCCCTACCTATTTGAAGAACCTTTGTGTGTAAGACTCACACACATTCCTTAAAAGGCTGGTGCAGCCTTTGTCTTCCAAGGGAAGCAATGAAGGAACTATTTAAGGGGCAAAGTGCTCCACCTCTCCTGCAGTTCTAGCATACAGTGTCCTTTACTTTCAGTGATACTATGAGATACTATGAGAATGCTGACCCGGCTTCAGCAGCAAATGCGTAAAGCAAATGCGTAAGCATGTATGTCATTTAGCATGCAACGAACTGAGTCTTTGCCTGGTCTAGACTTTTCCATGTGCCAGTGTGCTGCCAGCAACCCAAAGGCCAAAGGGTATCACAGTTGTACAGACAAAGGTAGGGGGAACTGACAGAGCAGCAAATGAGAGGATGCAGAAAACAATGTTAATATGAACTACACAGAAACCAAATGACTTTTCACTGAGCTTTTTCTTTAACTTTGCCACCTCAGCACTGTGAGCAGATACAAAAAATTTGCCAGATGCAGTTAATGCATTGACACTCCTAGTGAAAGTAAAAGGAGGCTGGCCAGTAACCAGCGCTGCCTGCTGAAATGTGAACCTTGGATTAGCTGAAGTGGACAGTCCCTGGGTTATTTTCTGTTTATTTAGTTAAGTAGCAACCCGGCCTCATGTGGAATGAGCAAATCAAGAAATGAAAGCCAAGAGTGAGTTACATTTTCCCACAGAAATGGAAAGATTTTTGATGATTTAATACAGTGCTGCACTGGAATAACACTATATTAAATATTCAGTCAGGCTACAAGCAGAGGAATACACGAAACCCAACATTTCTCCTTCTCCCACGTCCACATTTAAATAGAGAAATACCATCATAATTATATTTTGAAAAATCCCTGAGTTACTGTATCTACAGAATTACGGCTTTAAAATCACAGTCTGCTATTCTAATCCTATCAAAAGATCCAAATTTATTCTCCCATATGTGGGTGGGGTTTCTCTAGCACTGCATTCCTTCCTTCCCTAGTCTCCATCCAAAGAAGCACTCTTCAAAGGACATTATATCCCAAGTGGATAACTGTAAGCATATTCTAAGTGTTTCTCAATATGTAATTTTGTGGAGCTGCCTAGTCACATGTTGCTGACATTCCTGTTTGTTTCCAACTGCTAAACAGTTTCAAATGACAGCTAAAAGTATATGGACCAGTTTTCTAAAGCTACTTTCAATGCAAGCAATCAGTGTGCCTGTTCCCAAGAAACTGCTATGGTGAAGAGGACAAAATATCATCTATTCATGGGTGAGCTGTGCCATGAAACAGCTCAAGAATGCTGGATATACGTCGGGGTAAACACTGTATGTTATTCTTGGATGTAATTACCACTCGAGAGACACTGAATTTCACTTGGTGAGAGCCAGCACCCTCAGAGTAGGGAACATTTTACAGTACCTACACACCATCCTGGGCACATTTCTGGCACACAACCCAGTGAATGCTACTTGGGAACCAATAGCTAGATAGAGGTTAACGCTGGATCTGCTAATAGCAGTGACTGAAGAAAAGAGAATATAACCTGCCTGTCACTTCTCTGAATAACCTACAACTCCATCCTTCACAAAAAAAGTAAAATAAAATACTTAAGATACTTCAGGAGGCCTTTGGAAAAGGCCTCCCCCTCTAATATATGTTAGAGGCCTACAGAATTCACAGTGGTTCAATATTTGTTAAATTATAGAGGCCATTTTGCTTAGGATTTGCTTGGCCATGGCATGCAAGAGATGA
>VYZQ01026208.1:0-27066 GCA_013400655.1 Mystacornis crossleyi | reverse complement strand
GGACACCATGGAATCCCAGGTAGCAATGAGCCATGATACGTGTGCTGTGTTGGAGTGGCTATTTCTGCTCTCAAAGACCAAGGAAACACAGTAGTACTGTGCCAAACACAGCAATGCATTTTGATATTCTGAAAAACTGGTTCTATGTGAGATGGCCATGCTTGGCATACAAATAGCTCTGGGGAAGCGCTCAGAAGAAACACTTAAAAAAAAAAAAAAAAAAGAGAGAGAGAGNAGCCCAGCAAATGCTCTCCATGGTCACAGAAGGATCCTAATCGACCATAAAAATGGGTAAGAGCAGTGTGCCCTTATATGGGCAGAGGCTAGACAAGTATCTGACACAAACATCATTTTTAAAGAAAAAATAATATTTATTTGCAATATAAACAAAGTCCCAATATTGGATCAGTATATATAGGGTCACTAATTTTCCTTCATAACTCAGAAAGCAGAACCATTCCTCACTAACAAGTTCTCATTTGTACTAATCAGAAGATGCATCTTAATTTTTTTTGTTTAAAGAATAAAGACCACTAACAGCACAGGAAGCCTTTACAAACCAGCTTAGCTGTAATGCAATACAGATGCACTGTCAAAAAATCCCTGAAAAAATAAATTCCTCCATGAGGTAAGATGCAATTAGGATATTCTCAATTTTCTCACTCACAACCGTATGCTCATTCTCCCTTCCAATGACCCACGATCCCAACATTGTGGCAAACAAAATCCAACAAACAAACCAAAAAGAGAGAGAGAGAGAGAGAGAGAATCCCCTCTCAGAAGTGTAAACAAGGGCTCAGACTTAATTGGTAAAGTCACTTCCTTAAAGGCAAGTCAGGCCCCAGTATTACAAATGGGTATACGTCAAAAACAGGGCCGATATCTTCCAATGACCCCACTGCAGTGAGATTTTAAGACACATTCTGCAGAAACTGTGGGTGAAGGGATTACACATCACTGAAAACTACTGGAATTTTACTTGATGGTAAAGTACTTTTACTAAAGAAGACAGTGAATAAAGTGTGTCTCAAGGCTTTTTTTTGGTAATCATACCTCCTAGGTAATACCCTGGGATTATGCTAACCTTCCAGGAAGATTGGGATGTTCTTATCTGGGGCATTCTTGCTTGCTTAAGTGTCCCCCTATGTAATGAACTCCCATAATCAATGTGGCTTTAGAAGGCCTTTGCTGGTACATGCATGTGTTGTATTTCAGTACACAAAGAACACAATCTCTTCAGAAATATTTCAAACTGGGTCCTAAATAATCCTCACCAAATAGAAATAATGCTGCTGTGGTTCTAATATATCTTTCAAGGCTTTAAAAATCAACTATTTAATTACACTCTTTGCTAACAAACTGGCATCACTATATTAAGGTTTTATGAGGGCTTTTTAAAAATAATTTTTTTGTGCTGTAAGTTAGAACTACAAACTTACCACATGATCATAGTTACTAACTTCATTACAATCTCATTCAGGATGTTGAAGAAATCCACCATCATCTTGGCCTGGTCTCCCATTTTCCCCATAGCAATGCCAAAAGCAATAAAGAATCCTATCAAACCTATTGGGAAAAATTGCAAGACAAAAAGAAGGCTTTTAGGAAGGTTTTGCACCCAGTCAATGTCTTGATACTGCTAATCCAGATTTCACAGAAGCACAGAATCACAGTTTAGGTAAATTTGGAAGGGACCACGGTGGGTCATCTGGTCCAACCTCCCTGCTCAAGTAGGGCCATCCTAGGGCACATTGCACAGGATTTCAGAACTATAGGGTATTAAACATGTCTTGGGACTTTTTTAATATGTATTCATGCTGAACTACCATGATCAAATTCAGAACAACTTTGATTCTTCAGTGTTTTACTAAATTCCAGTTTCACAGCCCAACTACAGTTTTGTTGGGTTTTTTCCCTGAATTGATCTGATCATCAAAAAAAATATATATAATAATCTTCTCAGTGCCATGCAGCTATTAGAAACCTCATGAGCCCTGGCAAATGGGAAAGGTAACACAGTGCTGCACCATAACTCTGTTGTTAAAACAGCTGCTGAAAACCAAGAGGAATTTTCTCAGGCTTTACAAAAGCGCCTTGACAGATTCAACCTACAGACCAATCAGTCCTGGAGTGCAGGGAAAGGCAAAACTAGCCTAGAACTTTTTCAGGCCAGGAGTATTCCTGTTAAATGAAGAAGGCAGAGGTGCGAGGAGAAGGTGGGTTTTGCACTTCACCACAGAACCCCCAATAAGCAGATTAACCTCACTGAAAAGGCTATCAGTGGACTCAAAATTGTAGCATTCAATCTGGGTAACATTTGGCTCCTAAATGTAAATGCTAAGGTGTGACTATCTGGTGTATTGGACTATCAGTGTGAAAAAAACAACTGATGCATTTGTCATGGATTACTTTGGAGCTGTTTCTTCAGTGCTAACCTTTTCCATCCAGGAAATTTCAGTGTCCAGAGTTGGATTATTAACTGATACTGACAGATGGTTTGAATCTTCAGCCATCCTTTGAGGCTAAATTTTCAGTCATGATATGAGTCCGGTATCTAACAAACGTGTAAACTCATCTGGGAAATTCCTATGGAAAAACTTATCAGGACACAAAAGCATTCAAAGATAAGGGAATTTGAGCTGCCAGTACCCTGGGAAAAAAACAGGCTGTCCCATATCCTCACACTGGGTTTAGCAACCAGATTTTTTTTTCTTCTTTTTTTTAATCCAATTTCCTGGATACAAAGTCATTCTTTAGCACCAAGCTATCTTTGTTGAGTCAGTTGAATAGGGAAGTGAAGCATATGTTTGTGTGCTGCAGAGTGTAGAGAAATGATGAAAAGCTTTTCAAAGACTAAGTTACTTCCTGGAATTCAGAATCTGCATTAGAAGATGTTAATAGGTAGTTTTGTTCATTAATTCCAAATGAGCTGGTACGTTAGTCATGAGAGTCAGATTGGTTCCTATTTGCAGGAATTTGCCTGGCTTGTGCAGCTTATCCAAACTAGATGGCAATTCCCACAACATTTTCACTTCTTCATTCAAAATCAAACCCACACCAAACCAAAAAACTCTACAACGTTTGAGAGTCATTGGTCAAAACACCACAGCGAGTTCTTTTCTCTAGGAATTGTATTCAGCCTTCTAGATGTTTTCTTATCCATGACAGAGCCTGCACAAAACAAGTCCAGCATTGAATGTAATGCACCTCTCACGTCAGAACAACTATTTCATTTTGATGCATAAGCAGAATTCCAGGAGAGAAAAGAGCAGGTGAGGGTAACAGCACTGGCCCTGAGCTGCTGCCTCATGTGTGGTGCAAAATGCCAACTTGCAGCTCTGAAAGTGGCTCCTCTGCCCACAGATGCTGAACGGAACGAGAGCCATGAAGGCAGGCAGGATACAGGGCTCCTGCAGAGCTGGCTGCTTCACAGAAAAACAAGATCAGCTTATAGATGCTATCATCTCCCCCATATCTAAGCAAAGCAGCCAACCAACTCACCAGCACCTCAGGAAGGTCTGCAGACACAGCAGCCACTGTGTCAGCAGGAGCTGTTTGGCAGCTCTAAGAGGCCATTTGCCTTTCAAAGGTTATGGCGTAGTGATGAGAGAAAGCAGGGTATTAGGTACCCCAACATACTGTCCCACTTTGAGGACAACACCTATAGACAGAGATGTGTCAGCCTCAGCCGTGGGGACGTGCTGTCACAGAGCATCTTCGAGCGTAGGTGTGAGGCTACAAATTGAGAGCTAATCTGTGACTGACTTCACCCACATGCAGAAAGCAAGGAGTTGAAGGAGGAGCACTCCTCTCTGGGCTGACAAAACAGGGACTCTAGACACAGAAGAGAAAATAGAAGTGGTGTGGAAGCTGTTTGTTTCTCGTGTGCCCCCATCCCAGACTGAACAGTTGCTTCAGGAAAGGGTGGGAGATAGGCAAAGTTTTCCTACCACCTCCACTTGCTGGCTTGTCCAGACAAGATGGCATTTTCAGCTGGTAAAGGTCAGCAGCCAAGATGAAAGAAGGAGGGAGCTGTGACTCAGAAATGTGTCAAGCTTTTCTGGGATTTTTCTTGGGTGGTGTGGTTCACACTCCACCTCTCACTTCAGGCTCTGCCTCCAGCCAAATTAGTTCAGCATGCCCGAGACACCTACTGGAAACAACTTAGCTCAGATCCATCAGGGGGTGTGTGAAGCACTGGCTCTTGAAGCTCTCCCCCAGACTGTTTTGCCAATACGCATTAGTATTAGCCTAAGTCAGCTTCTTCTAGGATGAAAGGATATTTTGGGTACCTCCTACATGCTTTCCGACTGTACCCCAATTCATCATCACAAAGCTGGCAATCCAGAACGATTCACTTGCTGGTTTCTGTGGTATCTCAGAGACCAATGGACAGCCAGTAGGTGATAACATTTGGTGATTATCTGGAGAGACTAAACGTGCACTGAAGAGCAGATCAGACAACACTGACTACCTAGCCACGGCAAAAAACTGTGACATACGTATGATGTACATATTTGACAGGCAGAAAATTTTCTTACCCAGGACATTCATTCCATCCTTAAATTCAAGTCCCTTCTTAATGACCATTTGGGCTTCAGGTGGTGCCGTCTCATTCACCATAGCAATAGCAGAATCAGTGACATTAGGTGGCTCTTCAACAGGCAGTGGCACCAGCACTTTCTTGGTGACAGTTTGGATCTGAAGGCAATAAAAAGGGAGGGTGAGAATGGAAACAGACTGAATGCAATCCCTATGACAGATAAGGAAATAATAATAAAAAGTCTTCACTTGAAATTCCAGGGAACTATATTTTTAAAGGATTAGGCATGCATTCCACAGCCTCTTACCCTTCTTCCAAAACTAAGTTTATTTTTCTAAAGTTCCAAGTGCTACGAAGTCCTGGGGGTCTTCCTCATGACTCTAGTGTGAAAAGTATGGTAAATGATTGTTTCTTACCACTACAATGAAATATTTTACAGATACTTAGTCCCTTTGTCCAGGCAGTTCACCAAGAGTGCTTCCCAGGCTGTGTGTTACAGGTTGATACCTTTTGTCTAGCACCAAAAGGCAAGTGCCTCTAAGATCAGTTATGGCAGAAACTCTGCAGTAAGGCTTGTTATTCAGGAGTAAGTCATCCCAATTTGATGGTTAATTTGAATCAAAAATTCAGGACATTTCCAACACTTCTCTTACAGCTTTTGAGCTCTCCACCGCAAGAGCTCAAAATGGAATAGGTATACACAGTCCCTCGAGGTCTCTAATTAAAAGATTGTGAGTGATAGATAACAGAAAAATTACCAATGATGCCAGATACAAATCTGACCACCTCAGGGAAAAAAAAAAAAAGGCATCAGCTTCTGAATGCATTTGAACCCCTCCTGGCACATGAAAGGCAGGGTAAAGGGAAATCTTGGAAGGAGTGGTAGGAGAAGTGAGCTTGAGTTTACAGCTAGGAAAACAGGGAGGAGGGCGTGGAAAGAGATCTGTGATTTGCTGCTTTTAGAAGGGATGTTTTTCTCCCACTTCACTCCTTGACCATTTTTCTGCCTCTTCATGGTCCTGGATCAGGCAAGATGTTTTGGAAGCTATGACTGGCATGCCATGTTCTTTCACCTGCTCCCTACTTTCCTTGTTCCCAGAAACACCATTTAGCAAGGTAACAGAAACGGTGCATTAGCTTTTCAAAGAACATTTGCACCTCTTTCCTGCTGACATGGACATTGTAGTACTATGGATGATGGTCCAGATTTGATCCATATGGTTTAAAGCCTCATAGTTTTAAAATACCTTACATCTCTCCTTCTAAAACCTGCTGCCTAAATCTGGAGAGGAGGACATAGACAGAAAACCTACAAATCTTTGCATGAGAAACTCTTCAGTTGTCCTGAAACCACCTAACATTCTCGCATGCCTACTTTTTTTCAGAGTTAAATTTTATCTGAGGGATGTTGTCAACACAGTATTGTTTTATGTGAGGTATTCAGAATGTAAGAACTGAGTAATGGAAATGAAAATTAAAATATTAGACTCTTCACGCTCACAAATTCCACTACAGTCACTTAAGTCAGAGGTCCTCAGCAGTCCTTTGTACCAGGCCACAGTCATTAAAAATGCTGAGTCTGACATAAAGCTTAGATTCTGACCACATTTGAGACTAGAAAACCATTTAAATGTCATAGTTGTATTTACAGATGGTCCCATGGTTTTTCACGGCACATAAAATCTTGTGTCTGCTGGAATAGCAATTTTCATTATAGATTTAAACTTTCTTATGGACCATGCTAAACTTCAGGAGAGATTGAAATCTCATGATGGCTCACAGTCCAGTTTGCAAATGAACAGTTCCAATGCTGCACATGAATCTCCTCATTGTGTTTGGCCTGGTGGCAATGGAAGGCACAGAAAACTCCCCTCACACTGTACGGCACCATTGCTGTGCACCCTTCAGAACCACTCTTTGCAGGATTACTGCAAAACATCTCTTCCTCCTAAGGCTGCCTGGAAACTCTGAGTGTCTGTGGAGAGAGACTGTATAAATGTTGGAAAGAAAATATATGCTGACACCATTAAAGAAGGTAATTTTCCTCCTACAGAGAGAGAAAAGTAAAGCCCATCTCCTTACAGGGGAGTTAAGGGCTAACAGAAGCCAAGTCCCATCTAATCACACTTCACAAATGAAATGTGGCTTTGTGGTAGAGGTTTTCACCAGAAATTAGTCTGGAATCTGCTAAAGTCAAACACTGAAAAGCCAAAAAGCTCAGATTTTTTTTTTTAAACTAAATTTCAAAACAACTGGTGAAAGTGGTGATCCATAACTAGTGAAGTACGCTGAACACTGGTATTACACACATTGAAAAAGTAATATTAATGTTTTTTAAAAAACTATCTGACATAGGTAGCTTAATTCTTCGTTTCTCTGCTTTTTGTCCTTTTGTCAAGATATTTGACCACTTTCAACTGACCAGAAATTGAATTTTCCTCTCTTCCACAGTTTAAATGGGGGAGAGAAAGAAAAAACCATAAGCACCCTGCTTTCCCTCACTCAGTTTTGCAAAAATACATTTCACATTACGTGTGATGTTTAGCCACCAACAGTTTCACCACATGACTGACATTCCCATGATGATTTGGAAATATTGAGAATGTTCTCTTTCTAAATCCCAAAGGATTATGTGTTTTTATGTAGAAGTCCATGTAATAAGTGAAGCAATACAAGGGCTTTTGGCAGTTTAGGTTACCCTCCATTCTTCCACTCTCCCATGGCCTTTTTTCCCTTTCACCTCTTCTCTTTACTTTATTCTTTGGCCATAACCACAGCACCAGCTATCATGCCATTTCACACAGGAACACTTAAGAACAGGTTTGGCAACAAATTCTGTTACACCAAAAAACCCCCAACCCCCCAAAAACCTGTCTGCATTACTTTCAAACAATTCAGTTGGAGGAAAAAGCAGCTGACATACAAGAAATATGCTTAAGTAGAAATTAGGAAGCATGTGTTTTTCATTTATTTTACCTCTTAAAGTCAAGGTGTTTTGATTAAGCACTGGTGAAAAGCTTTCAGACAAAATTATCTCCCTACAGAGCAAGCAACACATTCTGCAAGCATCCTTCCTTCCCAGCATGCTCCAAAGCTGGTGAAGTGGAGCCACCTGTGGGTGGATCATCCCTTTGGCTCTATTATCCCCACCTCATCGGGACTCCAACACAGCAACAGAGGTTATGAGAGATTATGAGAGGCTGAGGTTTGGGGTACATTTTTGGCAACGAGCTGGAATGAAGATCATCCATATATTCCAAACATGGCATTGCAGAACCATCATCTCTGTAACTAATAGCCAAGTTAAAATTCAATCTGGGTGAAAGACCAAGCCAGCATTCATGACCATAGATACTGTATGAAAATCATGGACAAAATTAAAGTTTACTTAACAAAATGAAAATAAACTTTGTAAAAAAAAAATTTCAAATAATACCTGCAAGATAAACCAAGGCAGCTATAAATAATGTTCTTTCATTTACTTGCTCAAGACTTTAGACCTGTGTTCCTCTTTTACACCATCATTTCTCTGATTAACCTAAACAACGACATTAACTCTGCAGAAAACCCTGGCAAGTAAAAGATATAAAGAATATTACCGAGGAGCAGAAGGATTTACCTGCTGAAAGCATGCTTGAACCAGATTTTCAGGGAATAAGTTTCGGATCAAATCCAAGAAGGCATCCAGACTAGATACTTCATCATTCTTCTTCCCTTGACCAAGTTGTTTCTTGAGTTTCGGATTCCCTGGATGGATGGCTAAAACCAGAATGACACCCAGCACAGCAGCAATAATAGTGGTGGACATGTAGTAGACCATGGCTCTTGTCCCCAGGCGGCCACTTGCTTTAGCATCTAGTCCAGACAGTCCTGCAGGTGTTTAAGAAAAAGCAAACATATTGACACTCAGTGCTCAATTCAATAACTATAAAATAAAATCCTTTATAATTTTCAAAGTTTAATGACTGCCTATGGGTGCCTGCTTTCATCCCTGTGATATTCTCACCACAAGACAGATTATGACGCTTTTCCCGCCGGTTCCTATGTGCGCAGTGTCTACTGCTAATAATTTGAAGAGAAGCATTTAAAAATCCATATAATTGCAGAGGAAGCATTGAAAAATAGAGAAGATCTCTACCATCTTTCGCCCTTGACTTCTGCCAACTAGTCATGGTCTGGCTGACACCACACCTTCACTCAGGCTCACTAGTGTCATACCATTCTATTTGCAAGGTCCAATCCAGAAATTAGATCAAACAGCATATTAAGAAATTTCTGATGGTAGCACGTACACATGAGTTTGGAAATAAAATCACTGGAGCATATACATACTAAAGCCAACCAAGTTATCCAGAAATTAACCCTGAAATACATACTGCGACTCCAAAATGCTGACAGGATCACACCATTGTTCTTCCTACATCACAAAAAGCAAACCAGGTGATACCTGTAGAAAGCATCTTAGAGTATTTACGGCTAATGGATCTTACCTGTGATTAAACTGGAGATAATTAAAGGGAGGATAAGCATTTTTAGCATCCGCATAAGTATATCTCCTGGGAAGGCTATTAACATGATGATGTCAGGGTCAATAGGTGTTGCTAGACGAAGAAGACCCCCACACACTGCACCCAGGATAACACCTGGAAGAAGAATAAAAAAAGGAGCAGGTGGGTATTGGAAGGAACTGCCTGATATGGAATACTCCACATATCTTTGAAGAAAATTTGATTCTCAGGGCTCATGTATTACTCCTTTTTTTGATGCTCTGCATCATTCTCCTTGTGCTGATGTCCTCAAATCACAAAGAAACCCTTCATCATTTATGTGGATTTCTAAAGTGGTAAAACTTAAACCTTCCTCTCAGGATTGAGGCTGTTAAAGCATAGATAGGGGAGAAGAGGCCATGTCTACTTTCACAACATGATCTTTTTGAACAGGTATTTTATGTTTACATCCAGGATGCCTTTTTTCCCTGATCAAAAGCCCAAGTCCCAAGTGTAACAAAACCTGATAGCAAAGTTTGTGTTGTGATTTGCAGCAGCTATGACTATGATGTATCTCTTTGATACAATGAAAAAGATGTGTGTATTTAAAACTTTTTTCTTGGACAGTATCAGGTACACCTTTGAAAGATGATTCAAGGCAAACACTTCTGCAGTATGGGGTTTTGCAGGCTGAAAATATGGACATGAAATTTGCAGCTCAAGAACAGTTGCAGCTGGTTTTTCAAACAATAACGAGTATGTCTACAAATTTGCTGCATATGGCTGTTGGGCTTTCAGTGAAAAAGAAACAGGCAGAGAGCCTGTGAACCACAATAAAATGTCAAACTGTTCCGTATTTGGAAGCTGCTAAAGCCAGAGGCAATATTCAGGATGAGATCATGGAGTGCTGGCTTACCACTACAGACAGGGAAGACAAACCTTAAAACCAGTGAAGTGTAAACTGAGAGATAAGAGAAAATTTTGAAGAGTTTTTGTCTTTTCTTTTTTTTCAAATCACTAAGAGAAGAAAGGTATAGCACATTCAGTTCTACTGAACGACATTGATCTGACTGGCCTTGGGGTTTAAATCACCCTCCTATCCAAACCAGACATAGAATGTACCACAGTGGTGTGGATTTGCTCTGTGTTGTGTCAGAAACACCCTTCTCACCTGAACTATACAAGCAGCGCCCCTGGGCATCCTATTAACTCCCTGGCTGTTCAGCTGGAACAGCTGAAGACCACACAGGGGCTGTGGTGCCACAGGAACAAATGCAGATACACACAGAGTATCCAGAGCAGCAGATGTAGCTTACCAAAGACAGTAAGAGTCAGGAGCAGATTCCTGTGGAGGGACTGGCAGAACTGCACACATATGTTCCTGGATCTGTGCTCCACTGGATTTAAATGACTTTCATGCATCCGGACTTCTACTTGCTTAGGCATATTGTTGGCACTAGAATAAAAAGTGAAAAATCAAGTAGAAGTTACAGCACAAGATGCCAAAAGGGGAAGTCTGGATTACTTCCATCATATATAACTGGGGAATCTGACGCATATTCCACCACCTCCCACATTTCATAAACACTGCATATTTACTGCTCCAGAGAAGTCTCTGAAATGGCAATAGTGTATTCTTCTGAAGGTGTAGCCTTCACAGTATTTTTCGTAGTTATTTCTCAAATGGTAGAGATATAATCAGAATTAATTCACTGGACATATCATCCTATATGTTTCACAGACTAAGCTACTGGTGTGGAGCTAGAAAACTCAGTTTCCCTAAAGACCATGGCTGTTCACTTAAGCAGGAGAGACAGCTGAAGAGCAAAGTTTCTATTAGCAGGAAAATGTAGATTTTAATATCTTATTTAATTCCAACTGAGGATAATAGTTTAAAAATTAGGATTTATTTGCAAAATAAAGCATTCAAGAACATTTTACCTAATCTTTTGAAAACATTTAATTTCCACATTAACATTTTATTGTAATATAATCAGAATGCTGAGGTCAAGAGAATACTTTTAACTTGGCTGTAATGAGACCTAAAAAACTGCCACTGAAAATTGGTCAGAAAACTATGCCAAGAAAACCTTTGGTTTCATTGAATTGGCAGTGGTTAGAGGAAAAAGGTTTTTTACTAACTCTGGTTTGTATTTGAGGAAGTGTGTAGTGGGTTGGTCCTGGCTGGATGCCAGGCACCCACCAAAGCTGCTCGCTCAGTCTCCTCTGCAGCTGGACAGGGGAGAGAAAAATTAACGAAGGGCTCATGGGTTGAGATACGGGCCGGGAGAGATCGTTCATCAAATACCATCATGGGCAAAACAGGCTCAGCTTGGGGACGTAAACTGAATTTACTACAAACACTCAGAGAAGGATAATGAGAAGTATAAGTAAGTCCTTACGAACATTTTCCTGCCACCCCTCCCTCCTACCCCAGCGGTGCAAGGAGACAGGGAATGGGGGTTGTGGTCAGTTCGTCACCTGGAGCTTCTCCTGCTGCTCGGGGAGACGAGTCGTTCCCCTGCTGCACCATGGGGTCCCTCCCACAGGAGCTGCACTCCTGCCAAAACTGCTGCAGCGTGAGTCCCTCCCACAGGCAGACAGTCCTCCTCAGACTGCTGCTCTGTGGGTCACTCTTCCATGGCGTGCAGTCCTTCAAGGACGGGCTGCCTCAGCATGGGTACAGGGCCCCTCTCTCCACAGGACTCCCACGGGCTCACAGCCTCCTCTCAAGCACCCACGTGCTCTGGCGTGGGGCTCCTCCACGGGCTGTCGGTGGATCTCTGCATCCCCGTGGATCCCCATGGGCTGCAGGGGCACAGCTGCCTCACCTTGGTCATCACCACTGGCTGTAGAGGAATCTCAGCTCCAGTGGCTGGAGCACCTCCTCCCCCTCCTTCTCCACTGACCTTGCTGTCAGCAGAGCTGTTCTTCTCACATGTTCTCACCCCACTCTTCTCTGGCCACAATTACATCTGGCCAGTAATTTTTTTTTTTTTTTTTTCTTTTTGCTTAAATCTGTTATCACAGAGGTGTTACCACCATTCCTGATTGTCCCATCTTTGGCCAGCAGCAGGACCATCTTTGGAGCTGCCAGGGATTGGCTCTGGACATGGTGGAAATATTACTATGAATCAGACATTTCCCCTAAAAGTTAAGGCTGTCTATTTAAATACGAGAAATAGGTAAAGAACAAAATTTTTATTATCAAGAAAACTATACTTTTTGAGATCTGGTCTTATGCCAGATTAGGACAAGATCTTAGAAAATTTTCCTCTACAACAGAAGACTGAGGTTTACAGACCTCAAACAGGTCTGAAAAGATATATAAGGTTTCAGTGTTCTCAGTACTGAGCCATTTTCATGAATCAACACTTCTTTTTTTTTTTTAAATATTGTACAGCTTGTTGTCATTGTGAAGTTTCTCAACAGAAAGTTATTAGACTTCCAGTAAGAATCCAGTCATTTTGATGCAAGTATTTCTACAATTTTCCCTTTCAAATTGAAATCGCATTTCTTTCCAATACATTTGATGGTTAAAAAACCAGCACCATTTAGAAATGCATTAGAGAATATTCCTTCTTCTTTTTTTAAGGGGAAAACCCCTCCAAGTGTTGTAATTTTTATTCTGCGGTTTTGAAAATATTTCATAGTGGTGGTCACAACAAACTGTGCTGCTGACAGTGAAATAACGATGAATACCAGTACACATTCTAACAGCTCAAATGTGAGGCTTGCCTACTTCTTGAAGACTCATCAGTGCAAATATCAGAGATACGTAAGGATTAGCAAGGGGATAGATAATGTGCATGACTTGAGGAATTACAAGAAAGATGAGACAGTGTCTGCAGTTTTCATGCACATGGGCCCCAAAGCCAGGAAATCACTGGTGGATGTGTGCCAAAAACCCAGGGAACTTAGGATTCAAACTTTGCAACTAGGGATTACAACTAGTTTCACTTGTATTTCAAACATGAATATATAACTTGTTTTCACCTATTATTCACTACAGGTTAATTATATAATCCTCAGAAACTTTGAAATATGGACAACTGAAGCTGATTCAAAAGAAAACCCTGGAGTCTTGCTCACTTGTAAATAATTGGGTGGAACTGAAATGGATCAGTAAACAGAAGTACTTGATGATTTTACTTTGGGCTAATTTTAGTTTGGTTTCCTGGAACCTTTTCTACTTTTCAAAGTTTTACACTCTCAGTCTCTTCCAGACTGTAAGTGAACCTTCAGCATGGGCTGAAATTCTGATGAGTATGGGGTTTTTAAAGAAAAAGACACAGTGGGAAAATATGCTGATTGTGCACCCATGTTACAAGAAGTGATGACAGATGAATATGAGAACATGAAAAATGGTACCATCAAGGAATTAGCACTGCTTTTCAGAAATGAGATATTTATCACTGGACCAGAGAGGAAGTATTGTTCCGGGCTTTTGACTACGTTGTGTGAGCAGAGAAAGAGAAAAAATAGTGAAATATAGACCTTCTGTGAAGGGTAAGAGAAGCTTCTTGTGTAGCACACAAAAACCCCCAAGTTTTGCAACAGAAATTTTCTATCCAGTTACTAGAGAGGAAAATCTTTTTACCACAGTCGTGGAAATAAATTTTTGTCTTATGGACAGAGACATTTTCCTTGTGCTGGTTTTGTGCCTCTATTTGCATCTTGTAAATGATATTTAGCTCCAGAAGAATGCAGAATTTTTGCACCTGAAACCTGCAGTCACATAACGACATAACTGCACGAAATGCCAACTGAAGTCAACGGAAGATGCACAGATGTAAGGCAGGGCAGAATATGGGCCCCTACAAACCAGATCCCTCTGGATCTGTCCTTGTCCTTTGCTGTCTCCCACAGACAGTGCACACTCACATGCACAGCTTTCTTCATACCCTGAAGGCCACAGTGCCACGTTAAAGCATGCAGAGAAGGAACTTAAACATGAATAAGGCTTTCTTCTACTTCAGGTTTTCAGGCTGATGGAAAAAAATGAATGCATGACAGAGTGGAGCTTGACTACAGCCCAACTCATGGGCAGTGCTGTACTCAAGTACAAAGACAGAAGTGCACCAACAACCAGAGGCCCTCCTACACAATTGAACATCACTAATTTAATCTCGATGTTAACGGTACCTGTGTACATAGGTAAGTATCACAAAACAATGAAGAATGCATTTTAGTAGCTGTGATCTCTCAAACATGCAAATTATTACCTTAGTTAAATAAATCATTGTTCCATTGTGCTGAGCTTCTATGGCTATTCAAACAAAGAACTCATTCTGAATGCTCCTCTGAAACCCATCCGACCAAAACATCTTTTAGTCTAACTCCACTGAGGCCAGAACATAAAGACATAAACTAATTCTGCTCATTATTTTGTCATTGTGACAAGCAGCCAAAGAACTAAGCTCCAAAACAGGTCCACAGAGAACTCGTAAGTACTGTGACCCTCAAAGATGAAAATACTCACTGCTAACAACAGATGCTTAAAAATCTTGACAGGATCTATGAAAAATGAACCAAATATTGGAAAATAAGTAGTCAAGTAGTCACATGAAACAGCAGATCATACAAACAGCACATATCAAGAGCTAGACATATGTGGTAGCTTTTGAATAATTTGGTAGGATGTTCTGCTAAGCTCTGTCTCCTACCCTTCTCCCTTTTGAGGCAGCACTTTTCCCTAGAAAAGAGAGAAACTCCCTTGAGCCCAGGAGATTTGATTTTTATTCACCTTAGTAGAGTATAGAACTGTCCCAAAGTGAACACAGTCTGTATTTTCACTGATTTCAAATATGCTTTACCCTGACAAGGTGATACATAATAGAACATTAATAGAACTTAGTATCAGAATTAAACTTCAATTTTACTCCCTTTTAAGCAAAGAAACAATCTCTTGCCTGAATAACCAAGAAGTTAGCTACCATCTTCACAGTATGCACAAGGTAAGGAAAAAGAAATCTGTCCATAAACATTTGAATTTACATTATCTAAATATTTACAGATAGTTTTGCATGTCAGACATAGAGTGCTATATGAAATAATATATTTATCCGCACTTTTTAGGCTCTAGTCTGTTTCTCTTGCTGGTTGCTACACACAATGTGCCAAAATGCAGGAAAATCATTTATTAAAGCACCAAGGTCCCTGGTATTTTTTTGTTCCTATTTCCTCCAAGCATTTTCCTTAGGTTTTCTCTCAGCTCCCTCTGAGAGAGCTCTCTATATCTCTTCAACTGCTTCTTTCTTTCTTGTATTCACACTGAAGCTTCTAGGACTAAAAAGCTGGGTGGAACTGTTTGTTTTTCCTTGGCTACCAAATGTAACTCCTTTCGTCAAAAAAGTTAAGGGTTAATGATTTACACAGTGCTTGAGTGACAATGCCCTTTTATTTTCAGACAGTTACAGGAAAAGAACTCTCCATCTCCCAAATACTCCCCCAGATTGGCATAAACCTAGATTACAGACTAGAGGGAAAAAATAATCTTTCATTTAAATGAAAAATGTAGACAAAGACCATTACAAGGCTAGCAAAAACAGATGCTGGGGACAAGGTAAATTAACAGAGACCGTGTTTATCCTGTTCAAAGTATTTCAGCTCTGTCAATTAATCAAGCAGATATTCTCAGTATAAAAGTCTGCTTTGTTTTGTAGCAATTATTTCAATCGAGGCAGCAAGAGCTGTTCTTGAGAAAACAACTTTGGACAGACAGGCTTAAAATCAGGGTCTAAGAACATCTCTTGAGCTACATGTTTGTTGTCAAACCAAGCACTGGTCTCTTCTGAAGCAATGAGTAAACAGCAGCTATAAAAGGCCAATTGTTCCTAGAAGGACTGTTCTTCTTAAGGAAAGGAGGAACAAAGAGGAGGGATAGAAAGTTGAATCAGCTCTTTTGACCTTAGAACAAAAAGTGAACAGACTGCAAATCTCGTCTTGCCAATTCCCTAGTACTCACACAAGTGGTTCAAACGTAGTTGGAGCTGAAAAGCCATGGCAAAAATGGTATGAAGTCTGGTGTGACCTTCGTGATTCCTCGCTGACAGAGCTCCTCCTAGCAATCAGTGGAATTGCATGGGAGTAAATGAGATCTTAATATGCCCTGAAGAATGTTTGCTAGCAGCAAATCTTGGATCAGGGTTGTATCTCTTCCCTTTTCCCTGGAGAGACAGCACAACACTGATAATTAAGGGTTACATGCTGTGTTGGTGACAGTGAGAGGGAGTAAGGATCTGCTCAACTGCACACAACCAGCTTACTCCTGTATCATATGTAGGAAAGGGTGCGCTCTGATTGCTAGATGAAAGATGAGTCACTAGGAAATTTTATGGAACATCACCTGGACAAAAGGGATTTCACTAGCTGGATGTAAGGAGTCCAAACTGTTTGCCACAACTCTTGTGAAATTAGGGCTCAAGCACGAGCTCACCAAGAAACTTCTAGTTTGAGTTTAGATAGTGTTCTCTGCTGGTTAAATTAATGATATCACAACAAGCGCTGCTGAGCTTCTTTAGGGAGACAGTCTGGGACTATATCATTCCACTGTGCCATGGCACATGCTACATTTTGGGGCATTAATTTCTTAGATTAGATTTATTTTTCAAACCACACTGGAGCTGGTAAAGCTCATCATATACAGCCACAATATGACAGGCCATGCAGGGGAAACAGCTAAAATATTTTAATTGTTCATAACATACACTAACTTTGGCATCATTCCTGCTATGTAATGTTCAGTTGTTAAATTGCATTACACACCAGTAAAATAATCTGGTCAGGTCTCAGTTTCTGCATAAAATTTAGAAAAGTGCAAAACCAAACTTCTACAAACAAGAGTAACAAGCTTCAGTCTGCAAGAGAAACATAAGCCTCAATCTGCATTAACAAGGGTTTTAAGCTGCTTGCTGCCACTAAGCCCTTCTATTGAATTCTGACTACACTATGTAGGTTTTTTTCTTATTTGTAAGAAATTAATGAATTCTGAGTGGATATATACTACGGAGCCTGATTTGGCCTAGGGACTGGTATTACAAGCAACTCCCTGAAGCACGACTGGCCTTTTTGCACCAGGAAAAAGAACTTTTCTCTCTGGAACAACTAACAGCCATGTTGTTTCCTCTGAGTTATCATTTACTGTACATTCCGTGAGTTTAACATAAACATGTAAGTGAGTTTAATCACAAGCATATCAGAACAACCAGGGGATCAGGCCCAGCTAGCATGGGTTTATGAAAGGCAGGTCCTGCATGATCAACCTGATATCCTTCTATGACAAGGTGACCCACTTAGTGGATGAAGGAAAGGCTGTGGATGTTGACTACATGCACTTCAGTAAAATCTTTGACACCATTTCTCACAGCATCCTCCTGGAGAAGCTGGCTACTCATGGCTTAAATGCGTGCACTGTTCACTGGGTTAAAAACTGACTGTATGCCAGGCCCGGAGATGGTTAAATCCAGCTGAGGGCCGGTCACAGGTGGTGTTCCCCAGGGCTCAGCGTTGGGGCCAGTCCTGTTTAAAATCTTTATCAATGATCTGGATGAGTGTTCCCTCAGTCTGTTCACAAATGACACCAGGCTGGGTGGGAGTGTTGATCTGCTGGAGGGCAGGAAGGCTCTGCAGAGGGATCTGACAGGTCAGGTCAATGGGCCAACCCAATTGTATGAGGTTCAAAAAAACAAAGATCTGGGTCCTTTCCTTGGATCACAACCTCAGACAGCATAACAGGCTGGGGGGGAAACGTCTGGAAAGATGCCCAGCTGAAAAGGACCTGGGAGTGCTGGTGAACAGCAGCTGAATATGAGCCAGCAGTGCCCAGGTGGCCAAGAAGGCCAAGGGCACCCTGGCCTGGATCAGCGCTGGTGTGGCCAGAGGACCAGGGTAGTGATTGTCCCCCTGTACTTGGCACTGATGTGGCCACGCCTCGAACCCCGTGTTCAGTTTCAGGTCTCTCACTACAAGAAAGACATTGAGGTGCTCGAATATGTCCAGGGAAGGGCAATTGAGCTGGTGAAGGGTCTGGAGCACAAGTCCTATGAGGAGAGGCTGAGGGAGCTGAGATTTTTTAGCCTGGACAAAAAGGAGGCTCAGGGGTGACCTTACCACTCCCCAGAACTGCCTGAAAGGAGGCTGTAGCCAGGTGGGGGTTGGTCTCTCCTTCCAAGCAACTATGGCTAAAACAAGAGAAATGGTCTCAATTTGCACCAAGGTAGGTTTAGATTAGATATTTGGAAAACTTTCTTCACCAAAAAGCACTGGAACAGGCTGCCCAGCAAAGTGGTTGAGTTACCACCCCTGGAGTTAATTAGTGTAGGTGTGGTACTTACGGACAAGGTTTGGAGAAGGATTTGGCAGTGCAGGTTTAACAGTGGGACTCAATGATCTTAAAGGCCTTTTCCAACCCAAATAGTTCTATGATGCTACAATTATATGTTTAAATAGCTGATCAGCAGCATCCTCACTGAACCAGAGAAGAAGAGTGGTCTGCGTGACCCGACTTCTTCCTCTGAATTAGTTGCCAGTTACATCTCTTTCTTCTGATTTTTTAAAGTACTGTTCCATGAGATCATTTAAGAAAACAACTCTTCATGATCTACCTGATCTTGCAATCTTTAAATTTATGATACATATGTTTGCGGTTTTAAAACCCGATCAAAATTGTCATGAGATTTCTACTCATTGAATGCTTCCTTTAACAGTTTCTCCAGCTTTTAAATCTGGCTCAGGTAGCTTAATTGTTCTGTAGAAAGAGAGTAGTCTATAGGGCATTTGATAGCAGGAGCAAAGGAAAATGAAGTATAACATGACACAATTTTTTAACAAGAGTATGATCCTTTGTTCCATATCTATCCAGGTCTTTTCACAAAAACATATCACTGCGGAAGAGAGACTTTTTTTCCCCCTGGGTTTTTTCTAATGTCTGACTGACTAATGTATTGACTTATTTATTAACTGGGCTGCAGCAATACATCTGAACATTAAGAAAGAGAGGTAAAAATGATGGATCTGCCAGGCAGGAATTCTTTTCTATTCAGAATCACACATCCTGTGTATGGCCACATACATGGCTTTCAATAATCTCTTTAGACAGACTGCAATGCATGGATAATGCCTTTTCCTATGTTCAATTTTTTTTATTGACTTGCATCCTAGATTTCATAGAGTATTTTATAGCATGTTGTGTGGAAAAGAAAATGAGTCTCTATGGAGAGATCATGAACGAAAATTCATTTTTCATGGAACCACATGAAGACCACATATCACACTAAATCACATAGATTTTGTTAGAAAGAAGATAATTGTATTTCATAAAGACATGTATGTACCTCCACACCTAGAAACTCCTTGGAAATGTCAGGTAGATAGGGATATAGCAACCAGGATAACACTCAGGTCTTTGAAACAATGAGAGAGTGAAATTTCTGCAGTAAGTTGCAAAAGAGGAGATGTGTAACACCAGTTCTGTACTCATTGCATGGTGGGTCTGATGGAAGGGAGCCATGGGAAGCTTTACAGGTGTCCTTTCACCTGGCAGCCATGTGGTGCCTCCGGGACCCTGCATGCCTTCAGGCATCTCCTACCTAACCTTGTGAAAACTTGACTTGAACACCTCAAAGAGAGTGTGTATTGGAGTGTCTGACTTAACTGACTTTCTGATTTAAGTGTTATGACAAAACCTAACAAAAAGAGATTAAGCTACAGTTTCTAAGAACAAAGCTAAGGTAGTTATTCAGACCTCACACAAGGCAAGTGTCCTTGTAGGCTTCCACGGTTCTTGGCAAGATTCAGATTTACTCCATATTTCAGACTTAAGAGGGATATCGGTTCTGTATGCAAGAAGGGCCACCAGTTCGTTTCTTGTTTGGACTAAATGAGGTGCATTTCTATCTCCAGGGATTCTATTCTATTCATCATTCAGAGTCTAGTGCAAGAAAGTGTAGTTTAGACCACACAGTATAATACCTACCATAAAGATGATAATTTACTTATGTAACAATGCACATGTGGACTATCTGTCAGTTTGGTGAAAGGGCTTTATAGTGGTGTAACAACCTGGGAACGCGCATGCTTCATCACCCCAGAATGTACTGAGTACTGAGACTGAGATGACGAATTAAGGATGAATCATATTATTATTATCATGGCAAATAATACCATAACAGTCTACTTTGTGCAAAAAGTTATTTCCTTACATCCTCAGAAACTCTGAGACAAGTAAAATCATGACCTTGCATTTGTTTCTACTCGGGGTGTGCCAGGCAGCACAAAGAAAAAAGGCTATGAAATTACTGGGGATTAGCATAATTTTCAAGGGCACTGAGTGAAGATTAAGCCAGTGAGAATGGGAGAAGACCAGAAATGTAGCAGCTCCTAGACATGCTGGCTAGGGACAAAAAGGAGTAGAAGAGTGGCAGCGGGGGGTTGTATAATTCCAAACAGACCACAAAAAGAGAGCTCTGATTGAGGAGCTCCGATTGAGATAGACAGTAAGAATTAATTTGTCATGACGAGGCTGTACTGGTTTGAACNCTTACATTGCAACCTAGGACAGAGGGGAAACAAAATGCAGTTTCTCTTATGAATTTATTTCTTGAGTAATGGCTCTTGAAACGCTTTTTTTTCCAAAGCAAATTGTCACAGGTTTGTGACTGCAGGCGGCTACACCAGTGATTTCTGACCATATCACTCATAGAGAAGAAGTTTCTAGTGGCCAGGTAACTCCTCCATGCTGTGGCTGAATTAGTGCATCAGAACTCTACTACTAAGCAAGTCTTAACTAAATCTGAACACAGTAATTAGCATTCATCTAGACACCACTAGGAATAAAAAGATGCAATCTCAATTGCTTAGTTTTTCTCACCAAATATATGTATTAACTATATTTTTAAAAACTATAATAAGTATTAATGAGCAGAAAAAATACAAAAAATTAGGAAAACCCTCCTTGCCCATCCCATCATGACTGTTCTTGGTATTTACTGTGAAAATTCCCTATAGTTTTCACAGCAGCATGAAAGTGCCCATCTAATGCCTCAGGAGTCTTACTAATGCTGTGCTGTAAAACTTCAAGTGATTTCAAAACAGTTGCAAAGTATCTTCCAGCTAAAAACAGTGACCACAGATGTTACTGCTTCAACCTGCAAACAAAAGTTTCCTCTCATACCAAAACTTCATATTTCTTTTCCAATATGCTCTAGAACATACATATCTAACAAGTTGCTTCTCAAAGTACTAAAATCCCTTTATGTTTTCTGAGAACTGACTGAATAGTGCTACGTTTGCTATGCACATTCAATCAGAAAACTAGAAAAATTAAGGCAAAAAAATAGCAACCATCCAAGCTACTCTTTGAAATCCAGTGGCAAAGGTCTGAGATGGCTGACCTTTCACATTTTCAGTATTTTCCTCTAAACCCTGAAAAGTGCACACATAGATACAAGTTTGACAAGGATTCAGAAAATACAAAGCAACCAAAAACTGACTAAAAGAATGCATTCATTTCCATGAGATGTTTGTCAATGAGCCAGCACATAACAGTGCATCCAGCACTAATTCTGTTTGAAAACATTCCTCAGTGCTTCCTGTGGGGAAAATCTCTCTTTCAGAAACTGTTGTGGATAGAGTCAGAAAGTGCACAAAAAGCAACTAATAACTAAGGAGCCTACAAGAAAACAGTTGAACTTCTATTCAGAAAATGTCAGAATTTGAATTAGTGTATGAAAACTCAGTCCCAATTTTCTCCTATGTACCCTAACAGATATTCTCCTCTGAGTACAGATAATGGTGTTTCTCAGCTGTTCTCCAAAATCTTACAACTATAAAGCTAGTAATTTACTACTGCAATCTCTGAGTGCCAGAAACCTCTACAAAAGTGCAAAAGTCTCATAGCATAACATTATACACAGATTGTATTTGTTCACCAGTACAATACTATCTCACAGGGCTAAAAGTAAAAAAAAAAAAGACATTTTAAGCTTTTTCTCTCACCATATGGCACATTTAGCTTGAAATGCATCCCTTTCAAGAAACTCCTTGCCATTTTTTTCTCTTACTTCTTTCATTGTTTTGAGGTTTTCTTACCTAGAATACCTGCTTCTCTTTTAATGCCACTACACTTCTATTATAGTCAGACATTCAGATTACTTTCATCACAACTATTGCTCCAACAAAATTGCCTTTGCCCAACTGCTCATGTTCCTTGAAAAACATCTCAACAAAAATTACCTGGGCTGGGCCCTGAAGAAGTGAAGAAACTTAGTTTTGAAGACATACTAACTTCCTGTAGTATGTTAAGGAGATTATAGAAATCACGTGTAGCGTAACAGAATCACTTGGGACGCAGTTTAAAAAGAGAGCTCAGTGTGCTCCTTGGAGCAGTATTTGTGATCGCACACAGCAAGCTTTGAAGAGTGCATGCCATCTACTGGAATCAAAAAGACTTCTTACAGAGGAAGTCCTAAAAAGCAGCAATAACTTTCAACCAGTGTAAAGCATCTTCTTCTTTGTCTCATGTGCCTTTGTAATTAGGGTTTGGAGCCTTTTGTTCATACTGTGTGTTTAGAATAAATGAAAAACAGTAGTAAACATATTTTGACCACAATCTGGTGAAAGGAAGGAAAAGTTTCCTATTCACATGGACTAGTAATTTATTCCAGTAGCTGCATGAAATAGAATGGACATTCAGATAAATAGGTTGCTCGAGTGGTCTGCTTCTATTGTTCCCCTCCAGAAATGTCTGTTAGGAAACTACATCCAGAAAACCAAGTATTAAGGTGGGAGCTCATAAATACAAAATAGCTTTCAGAAAGAAGAGTATATTTAGGATTATGGACCTGAAGATGGATGATTAGGTTGCTTTCTACCTTACATATGTGATGCCCTCAGGGTATGCACCACTCCATCGAAGGATCTGCCTGTCTCCCCCAGGTCTGCTTACACTCTTTTTATAGATGCAAAAGAGTTGAGAGACTTTCATCACTAGCAGGAACAAGAGGATTTTTTGGCATTCCATAAGTCTCTATCCTAACACGGCATTTTCATGAACACTTTATTTTTCCTGCTTATTTAATATTGTCCACTGGACTGTAGCACCACTTGGAGTAGCCTCGACTGAAATACTGCAGCTGAGCCTGGTGGTATCTTCTTAAAGAGGTGCTTCACTTCAACACAGAGCAGCATGGTTACTGTGTAAGTGTTGAAGACAAGTCTTTATATCCAAAACTTGTGAGGCTCAACAGTAGCTTGCATTTCTCTGAGCTGGTTTTCTGATGATACAACTACTGTTACTGCGTGAGGATGCAAGAGCTTCTGTGAAAACTAGGACTGATTTTCTAACCTTGGTCAAATCCAATCATGGAAACTTGAATTTTTCAGTTAGTGGAAACCTAAAATGGTTCATTTTCCAATTATTCCATTGTGTTTTAATATGACGAGTGAAGTAGGTAAAACTAGAGGGGTCATTTAACTGACAGTGAGCAGCTCTAGATACCCAGGACATAAGACAAGCAGGTAGCACAGTATTTCCCAAAGTACTGTCCTGACATTCATTGGCCTGTGGGTTGAGGATTTCAAGCATTATCCAGACATAAATTGTAAGACTCCTTCAATACAAAGTTAGAAAAAGAAAGCAGAAGGACACACCACAAGCAATTTTTCCCATTCTTCTTGTGGGATTTATAATCCAGATTGCTTAAGGAGAGGCCAAGCCTAAAACAGCTTTCAGAACCTCTGTAGAACACGCTGTACAAGTAGAAAGCTTGCAGACTTTAAATTATACTCATCTACATCTCCAATCATAAATTACAGAATGGTCTTAACCCAAACCACATGCACTATGTCTATGTTTTCCATGGTGAATTCCAAAGCATATTGTGTAAACACGTCCAGCAAAATGGTGATGTTTGGCAGGGCGCTTTAGTCCAAGGAATAGAAAGCCTTTGCCCCATAATGAACTCCCGTAACATAAATCCTAAGGCTTTTACTGAGGTTTTACTGACATTTCTAAGAAAGTCACTTGAATGTTTACCTAAAGTTGGAGCTACGGAAAATCTCATTCACTTTAGGAGGAAATTATTGCCAAGAAATAAAAAAAGCTTACACCACTAAAGGTCTAAGCAATGGATGTCTCCACATGAGTTTGAGACAGGATAGTAAAACTGTGTGAAGCATAACACTCCTCAGCTGTCGACTGGCCCGTCCCCAGGCCTACATTAGAGGAAATGCACACAACTGGAGGCTCACTTTGCAACACATCACACCCAAACATGATCTTCTGGTCTTTTAATCTAATGAAGAGAGATCTCCTGGGACACAGCTGTGTGTTAATTTGGCAGCTCTTACACATGTCCTTCAAGTAGTTAAGTACATGTTTATCTGGTTGACTGAACTGGTTCCTAACCACTGAACCACAGGAAGATACAGCCCTAGAATTTACTATGCGACTTCTCATAAAAAACCCCCAATTTAAAACAGAATTTTAAACTGAAAACAACTGACACTTAAATATTGAATTATAACTAATGGCTGTACATATCCTAGCTTATCTTTTTAATGATGACCAAATATTAGGTTTCTAAGTACTTATGGACGTTGAAGCTATACTACTTTGAAAGGGCCTAATAGTTATTTTTATTATATACATATAATCGAGAAAATTCTAACTATGGGAGGCTTTCGTTTATGTTTCTTTTATTTACTGCACTTGTATTTAGTTGCTTGAAAACTTTAATAGCAAAGGGCACTTGAAACAATGATTCATTTCCATTGTCTTGCTGTTTGTAGCCAGCAGTGAGCCGGAGTCCCAGCTGGCCATACTATTTCTCATTCCTGGCACTCTCACTCAAGGTCTGGTTGTCAGTGCAGTGACCACAGGGGTCCTCGGTGCAAGCCAGTGCATGTCTTGATCATTTACATTTACAGCTTCTTCCTCATCAACAGACTATTCCCTCAAAAATAACAAGGGGGAGAAGCAGCCACAATGGACTCATAAAAAATACAACAGACTAGTAATGCTGTGGTTGTGTTCATTTGATCGTGTGCTAAAGTTATGATGCAAAATTTTATAGCAATTGTCTGTTGCTTTCAGGTTAGTGAAGAAAACAATTAAAAATCCACAGGGCACACGACCTAGCTTTGCATCCCTGCAAACAATACAGTATGTACTGCTTTAATTGCTTGTCTTTGGCTATGTATTTAGTATACAGATTTAAGTGGCAAATTTTAAACTTTGTTTTGCACAACAAACCTAATTGAAGAATCTCTTTAAATGCTCTTTAAAAGTCTGCTGCTCTGCCCACGTATCCTACAGTAACGCATCTGTTGAATCTCTGGTACTTTTCTGCCAGATTAGTTAACAGGTGGCACCAATCAAAACACAAAGTTTGTACCACTGAAATATCTGAAAAACTCTGGGAATAAAATCTGTGACCATGCATTCATGTGTCTTTCCTGATGCATCACGGCATCACTGACTTGAACTTACCTCTTTCCCTCTCTCTCACTGCCCAGCTGAAGTCTCATACACTAACACTGCTACTTTCTAATTACTTAAGACTATAGGTTTTCATGGTTGCATTTACTCTAACACAATTAAACAGGTCAGTCTTGCAGTTCTTTAATCATTTAACTCAGTTTCTTCTGCTGCTAATTCTTCTGTAAGCTGTTGTTGCAGCCCAAATATCACCCCATTACTCAGCGAGTGATCTAATCAAACATCTCCCGTGACCTTTCGGCCACTGCATCCTTCACATGGCACTGGTCAGAGGATGTTTCAAAATACACAAGTGTCCCTGAGGACATTTACACAACACTGTGACCACCCTTAAAAATGATGAGCAAGCCCCTTCAGCTGATGGAAACCAGAAGATTCATCAAAAACAAAGTATTTTCTCTAGAGAAAATATCAAAGGATTAACTTTTCGAAGAGGAGCCCTCAGTGTTTTCTCTGACCAATTTCTCTCCCTGTCTCATCTCCTTCATCTGTCCCCACTCCTCTCCTCCACAGCAGCAGGTGGCCATTCCCCATTCCTTGCTGTCCCCCCCCACCTGCCTGCAGAGAAACTCCAGCTGTGCCATGCTGCACACACAGGCAAGCTTCCCAGAACTCAGGTAAAAGTCACCTTCTAGAAGTGTATGAGAGTGACATTTTGAAAAATTTGAAGCCACAACCAATGCATCACTTCTCTTACCATAATTACTATATTTATTATATTCCTTGACAGGTTCACTTGAACATTCAAGGGGCAAAAGCACAGTTTGTTTCAATTGCTTGCAGCAAACTCTCCCTACCAGCTGCAGTAAGGATAAATTCCATTAAAATCAATACTGTCTTCAGCTTTCCTGACATGTTATGAAGTCTTACTTCCAGCAGGTTTCAGAAGGGTTTTGCCTGGCAATCACGGCACCACGTGCAAAGAGAAAGATCTCTTCTCCCTCTTGCTACACAGCAGAAGTCTACTGGAGATGAATGGGCACACCTTTTGCTGGCAACAAATGGTGCATTTTTTCTAAAACAAGCACTTTATGTATTGATATATAGTGTCAGAAAGCAAACTCGGCTAAAGCAAAACCCAGTTTCCTAAAAACTTTATTGAGCTCAAATTTTGGCCCACACTAACGTAAATCTGGGGACACTCACAACTTCCTCTATAGTTTTTTAATTCTGGGCTTTAACTGACAAGTGGCAATGAAATAACTTTATAATAATTTTATAATATGTTTCACTTTATTTTAACCTTGGATTTATCTCTATTCTGCCTCCTTCTTAATTATTCTGCTTTAAACTCTTCAGCAACTAAAGCTTAAAATACTTAATGGGGAAAAAAAAATTCAACTGATGCAGGAGGTCATGATTCTTTTTAGCAATCTGAACAGCACAAGGGCTCCATTTCAGAAGGAAGAGACTCATCTGAAATGACCCAGGTAATCTGACACATCCTCTTTTAGAGTGACAGGAGCTAGAAAACATGATTTATGCTGGAGATACCCTCCTTACAGCTTTCTTGACTTCCCACAGAGGTTTGAGAGCTG